>JABUQX010018223.1:32500-67500 GCA_015478945.1 Trachelipus rathkii
CAAAAGTTTTCACAATTAATTTTAATATTTGTTTTTTGTTTAATTGCGATATTTAACAATAATGCCTTATGTCCTTTAGAGGACGAATTCTGAATTGAGGGATATTAACACTGTTATCATTTTCGTCTTAATCGATTGCGAAAGGCCTCACACGCAGAATAGCAGAATAGTTCGGGACCTTTGTTGATCTACATCCTGCACTACATGTACCCAATCAAACGTAATTTCAAGGAAATTCATGAGATATCTGAGAGGAGAATGAGTAGAAGGAGGAGTCTCAGAGTCATCCAGTGATGAGTTAGAGGAAGACAGAAAGTCGAATAGATTAACTTTTTTAGCTGGAGAATTAGCTAAAGATCCATAAGAGCAAATGGATAAGCAGTTTAAATAAAGCAGACAGATGGTGGATTGTCTACGAATTATTAAATTCTACTCTTCTAATGACATAGTAATTAGATAGAGAGATATTTACTCATATAGCGTACACAATCAAGCAGCGTAACTGAGTACTTTGAGCAGGCGGAAATACGATTTCATACGCTAGGATATAAACTCTGCTATATTTAAGATATTGTTGTGGATGTTAATCTTGCATAGAATTTCTTCTTTTTTTTTTTTAGTTCCTGGAGTACAGGTGCATACACTGCTTATCGTAAAGCGGCTATCTTTGGTAGTTGCAATTTATACTGTCAGAGCTTACCTCTTTATTGAAGTTTACACGGCGGTATAACAGCTCAGGCGTGTTACTAATTCGTCTAGTCCGTCGGTAAATAGAATATATTCCTCGATTGTACAGCTTTCTTGATTAAATATCTGTCCTGTAAACAATTTTCAATATTTAATTGTCGGATCAAATCGACGCGCTCCAATATATTTATTGTACTATTGATTGCATAAAGGCATGTGCGATATTCTGATTCTATTTATTCCCTTTAGCTGCCTCGATGGATTTACACTGGAATCCATCTATCATCGCATAATTTTGAAACTAACAGATTGATCAGATCTTAGTTTGTCCAATTCCTTTTATCTGCGATGCTGTCTGTCTTTTGTTCCGACTACAAGCATCGTGTTTCCTCTATTATTCCGGATTTGCTTCCTGTCTGGCTTTCTAAATTTCAGTCGATTTGTGTCTTAGATTGTTTGACTAAACATAGCATTCCTTTTTTCCCTGCCAAAGCTAGTATCATAATGTAGTGAGGTGAACTAATTGCATGCAAATACCTATATTCTCTAGTGTTTGAAGGAATATCCTTTGTTTTCAAGAACATTGCTTGTAGTTGGATTATATCTATAGATCAATGTCGACTTATTCAGAGCGTTCGCGTGTTACGGCTTTTCTTATCGTAGGCATATTCCTACGATTACCGATTTTTTAACGAAACTCAATAGATTTAGTGTCTTTCTCCTATTATTAGTCCAATATATTACGCACATTCATTAAGCTGAGATGAGCTTGTGAGGTATTATGTGATTTTTAGTTGACACAATATTATATCTATGTTAGTTTTCTCAATACCTCCGATCTTTAGCTTCTATATATCTGCTTTAAATATCAGTTCTCAGATTGTCTCATTGTTGACAACATAGCTATATCCTCTTTCTCTAAAGTCAGATTAATAATAAGTAAGGTAGAATGGCGAACTCATAATTTACACTAAATACTTATTACTATATAGATTTACTTATTATATAGTGTTAGTGAGTAGTAATATCCTGATTTAGTATTTCAAGAACATAATATCTGATGGGATAAAATATTATTTTTCTCGCACTCGCCTAGCCATGAACTACATTTTTTGAGATTCTTACGAGTTCACATTCAGTCTTTCTACATAAAGTCCTTTCTATGCCCACATCTCTGATTTAAGATTTAACAACTACATTCACTTTCATATACTATAATATATATAGTATATATATATAATATATATTATATATATAATTAATATATAATTATAATATATATATAATATAGTATATATTAATATATATTATATATATAAGTATTCACTAACTAAAGTTTTATATATCATTTTATAATATAGTATATATTACTATTATTATATATATAATTATAGTATATATTATATTATAGATATATATTATAGATATATATTATATTATTAATTATATTATTATATATCTAATTATATAGTCTTTATATATAGAATATAATCTAATATATATATATATAATAATATTATATTTATATTATATATATTAATTATTAATATATATGCTTATATTACTATATTATATATTAAATACTTGATATATATATTACTATATGATAATATATATATTTATTATATATTATATGTATATTAACTATATATTATATATATTATATATATATATGATATATATATAATATTAATTTTATATATATATTATATATTAATATATATATATAGCTTATATATAAATCTAGGCTTATATATATATAATTACTATAATATATATATATATAATATTATATACCTATATATATTATATAATATATATTATTATATATATAACTATATTTTATATAATATTATTATAATTATATATAATATATATATATATATATTTATTAATATATTATATAATATATATATATATATATATTAATTTATATATATATATTTATATTATATATATATATAATATAATACTATATATTAATATATACTTAACTACTATATATTATATTATATATTATATATTATTAATAATATATCATAAAGGTTAAATATATAATTATACAGCAGATGTATAACTTAATATATAATCACATGAATTTACAAATCTTAATGTTACTTAACGTCACTTAAGTCTACGGTTATGAATAATAATATTTTTCTTAATCTCGTGATTATTTCGGCACTAGTTTTACACGAATTTTTGTATATATTTATAATTCACTGAGTCAATGTGAGATCTCAAGTATATAGTACCTACTACGTACATTGTCGATTGATTGATAGGATACTTAGAGGATTCAGAAATGAATCAAAATAATGAGTCTTGGGTAAGAAAAAGTATAAATTTATTGCATAATTATATATTTATATATTTATATATTAATATATATATTATATATTAATATATATAATATTTATTATATGATATATTATATTAATATATATATAATATAATAATATTAGTTATATATATATATTATATATATAAATATCACTAACTACCTATATATATACTAATGATATAATATATATTAAATATATATATATATATATAATATTATATATATATATAATATAATTAATTAATATATATATTATATGATATATATATATAATATATTTGAAATATATGACTTCTGGGATAGATTCATGTTCCAGAAGGTCCAAAAAGAAGAATATTTCTGTACATGCCTCGCTTTCTTCGCCAACTTTTCATATCAGTACACTTCAATTAGAAAATTTATGTAATAAATCTTTCCTTTTAAACATCTGAAAGTATTAAATATATGTAATTGTATTAAGAATTTAATTTATTTTATTTAAATTGGGAATATGCGTTATATGTTTCACACGTAATGTGTCTGAAAATTTCTCAAAAAATTTCCGTCTTAATTTCTACTTAGCACTTTATATACTTTTTACTTATCAGTCCGTCTCCTTTCAAAATCAATAACCTGTAAATAACCTTATTTTACCTTATCAGACAAGAGTAATAAGGTGAGGGCCATAATAACTATATAAGTCAATTGAATGATATCCCGTATATAATGATTGCAACTCTGAGATAAATTATGCACATATTGGCACCAACATATTTATTGTAAACATCTGTTTTTTTACCTATAGCTTGACTATGTCAACTGATACAGGACCTTATTTTTCAACTCAGTTGTGGAAATAAAAGATAACTATATGAATATTTAATAGTAGTCTTAGGAAATCTTATATCAAATATGAGTAGGTATTTAGGAAGTACTCGAACTCAAGGATTTTAATACTTATATCTCCAAAAAATAGGGGCTAGGAGAGCCTACAATGAGGGATGTTCTTTAACTAGTACTATATATGAAATAGGTTTTAAAATGATAGAGATGATTCATTAATAGAAATAGGTTTTAAAATAATACAATTTTTGTTATTATAGAAATTATATTTCCCCTCCTATTAGATTCTATATGGTATTTAATGGGGTCTTTTCTAAGTTGACTATGCTATGAGTTGAAGTACTGAATAAAATATAATATGAGGAAGATAGGTATTTAATATAGACATATATATTTATTTGATATATAATGACGCTAGTAAGTATCAAGTAGGTTGAGATGAACCACCGGGGGAGTGCGATAAGTGCTCGCGGGCATGTATTTAAATGATCGATGCAGTCTTATGACAGCCTCACAAACTGATAAAGTTGAAATAATTTAGAAAATGTTGTGAGAAATCTTGTGTTATATCATTTATATATAAACTGTCATCTACATATTATATTATTTTTTTTGGACCAAAGATATCTCATTATCTTATAAATAATAATGAATCTTATAAGTGTTTTCAATTTTAATTCAAGTTTTATTATATAATAATTACATATACTCTATAAATGATCGTATAATATTTTTTGCTATTTGAAAAATCCCACTTCTTTAGATACCAATTGACTTTAACTTATTTTATTAACTTCTTATTTTATTTTTGGAAGAAACGTGGTTCTTTTATAAATAAAAAATTATTGTTTTCCATTTTTGATATAACGTAACAAAAAATTTGCATTTTTAGCCGTGAAAGTATTAAGAGAGCTAAATCAGAGGTAAATTCAGTAAATTAACTGTATCGTCTACCATCATGTTTAATTGATTTGTCGTATTGATCTAGCTATTTGAGAATTATTTTATTACTCTTATTTGTATTTTTATTTAATCTCAATTCAGTAATTTGAAAATCGCTGTAAAAACACTGTATTTATATTTGTATTAAATATCTATTGTTGGTGTGTATAATAGCATAGTAGATTAATATAACTGACAAAGTGGAAAACATTGTTATATATTAAAAAATAAAAAATCTTTATTTTATAAGGTTTGACAAATTAGTCAGTACCAAAGATGTATTTGATACGCCAGTATATTTTTAATAATACTACACTATATGTCAAGCTCACGATTAATCGGAAGAAATAATTGAAGATCAAGTTGTTAAGAATCTCTCCAGATAAATATTTAGTGATCACTACATATTATCTATTCAAAACAGAAATACTAAGCTCTGTGAATTTTCATGGAACCATGACTACCTATGATACATTTAATAGATAACTTAGTGATTTTATTTATGATCATATGATCTTTCATTGATGTTCGTTGAAACATTTCACCAGATTGACTTCATTTCGGAAAAACATACATATTAAATATAAGATCAAAGAAGAGTTGTTATCACAAATTTTGGTACATTCTCCGTTTGTACAGTTTATGCTTTTCTGTAATAATAAATAATTACGACAACTCGGCAAATTATTTGAGCAGGTTGAGTATGGCAATGAAGAATATTTAGTTTTGTTTTTATCTTACATTTTAATCTTTTGAGCTTTGTGTAAAGTCATTTACTTCTCAGTAAATAATGTAATAGAGTGCGTAATTAATATTCAGATTGAAGCATTATGTAACATGTGCTATTAAATAGTAAATAGTAGTATTGTTATTATACTATTTGAATTTGAAAACCTAATTATTATCTATAATCTTTAAAGAGTCACATTCTTATTATTCTCTATCTCGATTCTACTTGATTTCATATTTGATTATTTTGTATTTTGTGAGTGCTAGATATTTACCTTATTAATCTTATTCATAGTAAAATGTGAATATGTATTAAAAATACGTGATGTTGAATTGTAACAAAGATATCGTAAGAGCAACTAGTAATTTAGATAATAAAGTGTAATGCAAAACAGAACCATAGGTACAGCCTTCACTGTCCTACCATCTCAAATACCTCACAAAGACCTATGGATCACCAATAATATAATATGACTATACTCATAAAACAGGAACGAAAAGAGCAAAGATAGTAGAATATTGTTATCGTCATATTATTTTGTTAAATAAAAACATTATTTCGAGGAAAAAAGATGTTCTGGTTGGTAGTTGTAGACATGTCAATATTTTAATTTTATGTATTATAGTTATATTTGTTTTTTTAAATAATAAATTTTTGTTAATTATTTTTTTTTAAGATAAAATATATATGCTTCTATGTTTTCTTTCCACTATACGTTTCTATCTCAAATTATAACAAAAATTTAAGTTGAAGTAATATATAATTTTCAAACCAGCTCTCTTAAAGATCTTATACACAATAATACTTCTTAGAGAAAAATTTATTCTAGTAAATACAAATGGTAAATGTATTCTATTGAGTAGTGATTTTTGAGACATTGTATTTGATTCCAATCTGTATATTTTAGTAAAGATACATGCAACTAATTTCGATTATAACGCTAATAGTAGCCATGGTATTTCGTATCGTCTGATAGGTATGTTAGTCGTCTTATAGTTTGTTTAATTGATCATTTGATTGCAAGTTTAGTTATTGCTTGTTACATTGGCTGTCAGCTTCTGAGTATGTTTTGTTGCTGTTGTTGGTTGTTGTTGTTTGTTGTTCGGGTAGGTGTTGTATATTGTGTTTAAGTACTCTTTCGATGAGAGGCTTAATTAGTAATAGATTTTAGTACATAACTGAGAAACGATTTCAAGCTCTAATACACACAATATATACACCATGTCAATACCTATTTAGACATAAAAATCTATCTCGATAAATACTACTTTACAATTTTTATATTAATTGATATCTCATATTAACATTGTGAGTACATATTTTGATTATCCACATAGAACACTAAAAATTATATTTCTCATCCTTATATATTCTGGGTACTTCACAGCCACTTACATCTAATATATCAGGCTAGTGATAATTAATATGTCGTTTTCAACTTTCACATAGCCAGAAGTCAGCTATATGGAGTGTACATCTCTCTTCTACTCTTCATCATTACCACGTATCCTCAGACTATTCTACAAATGTAGCTCATTCGTCATGCTAAAAAATAATAATTTTTTTATTTTATTTATTTTGCATTGATTTTGATATTATATTTAGTTAATTATTTAATTATACATTATACACAATTATATATGGTGGTAATCTATCTATATTATTGATTGATCTAATATATTTGATTTATTTAATTTTCCACATTGATGTTCTTATAACCACACGATATAATATGCACATAGACAGATTATCTTGTTCTCGCTATACAGGAATAAAAAAGAAAAAAAACTAATAAGAAATAAGAAAATATAAATATAAGACTACATAGAGTCTATCAATAATGACTGAAATACTCTATTCTAAACTATTAAGTTATATTCTCTTGTGTGATTCTCAATAATCTGAGTAACCCATCAGAGATTTTGATATATAGATTGATGTTTGTCATTCGTACGACTAGTGATCTCAAATGTTAATCTTGGTCACGAGATGAGAACGTGACTCTATTTCATCTTATACTTTTGTGTTACACCTACAAGAGAACTGGAGTCACGAGTATTTATCTTGAGCCAAATCTACATGAGTATTGGTTCAACAATATCTTATAATCACATGAGACGGGGCAGAGGCATCATTTACTATAGGATAAACTATAGTAGATCGTTCGTTAATGATAATATTATGTTTTATTTATTGTTTATTCAGTAATATCAGGTAGTTTTGTTGTATTATTATTGACTCATTCTGTATTTTATATTGTAATTATTATTATTAATTAATATTAATATAATTATATTTTATTTCATAAGTTTCATTTTATTAAGATGTATATTTTATTATATTAAGTATGTGTGTAACTTTCCTACTGTGAAGTAATCGTGAGTGATTTAGGATATAAATATATTATGTATTTTGATATTAATTGACTCATTTAGCCGATCTCTACGTATATCTCACCGATGTAGAAGATTAGGCTAAAGCCATCTCAATCGAACATAAGTGTTCAGACATAATAAATCTGAGAACTCATACTCACAGGCTATTTATTATTTGTTTTTATTATTATTTATTATTATCACCAAAATCACTATTTCTCACACTTACATAGTCTAATCACACACAATATATATTATATATATTTTAATTATTATAATTTAATTATAATTTATTTCATTATTATTTAATTATATTATACAGTTGATATATAGTTTTATCAATTATAATAAATAAGAAAATTAGCATTTCTTACGTTTCGAATTCCGCAGCTTGGTACTATAGTTCGATTATATATTATACATAAATAAAAATATAGTACGACACTTTACTTAATACATTAGCCTGGAAATCATCGTTCTATCATTACTATTCACATGACTGCTATTTCTAAATTGTAAGCAGATGGGGGGCTGTTGACGTTTTCTAATACGTCGTTGGAGAGACATTTACCATTTTTCACATGTTAAATATAATTTCAATTTGTTATTATTTTCTTTTACGTTCTATTATTATTTTCAAATTTTATTTTGTTTACATTTTATTTATTTATTTATTTTAGTTTTATTTATTTTTATTTTAATTTATTTAGAATAATATAGATTGGATTAATCCGGTTAATTTTTTTTTGTTTATTCTCTTTAAAAGCATTTGTTTTAAAAATCCATTCTATTATAACTCAATCACTTCACTTAATTTATGCATTTAATAGGGACTTAAATCAGTAACAAGTAAATCAGGTAAATCAGGAACATTGCTTCTCCATTGCACTTCTCACGCTTTCATGATCTATTGATTTGATTCTATATTGATCTAGTTGATCTATTGATCATTGATCTATTGAATCTATTGATTCAAGTCAAATTTTTGTATATACATAACACAAAACTTTTATTTATTTTTGTTTTGTTTCTTTAAACTTTTTTGTTTTACTAAAATTTTATTTCAATTTGTTTGTCAAATACTAAAAAATTGCATTTTTTCATCTTAAAGCAGTAAATCAGTATCAGTAAATCAATCATACGCCACCCTTCTACCATCAGTATAGTATATATATATATAATATATATAAACTATAATATATATATAAGAGATTAATATATTATATAATCTATTTACTATATATATATATTATATATATTATATAATATAAAGCATAACTAAACTAACAGTATCCTACACACGATGAAATCCTGTAATATTAATAAAGTCTTATTAACTACAGTAAGTAGCTAAAATCGATGCAATACTTATCTTACACACCACTTTTGTCAAGCATATTCTCTAATATTAATGTCAATTTTACATTAGAAATGTAATATTTTTACGAGAACTAAACAAAATTTAATCTCAATTTAGCGTATATGATATAATATATTATTGAACTAGTATTAGCTTAAATAAACCTATTCTACCTCAATTGCATACAAGGTTGGCTTCGTCACAAGATTTTGTAGCTCATATATGAAGTGTATATTAATTAATAATTCCAATTGATTATTAATTAATTATTCTTTAGTAAGAAAAATTCAAATATTCTAACCTTAATTTCACCTTTTTTATTTTTATATTTTTTTTAAATCTTTTCTTAATTTAGATAATACTAAGTTCTTTAATAAAGTGTTATTAAATTGTAAGCCTTGAAAATATGATACAAGTCACAACTAAAACTAGTCGGACTAATAAACAATTAGAATGGTGGATACAAAGAACGTGAGAAAAAAGCCATTCAAAGGCGTGGAAAAAGATAATTAGCTTCCGAGGGTGGTATAAAAACAAAAGAAGGGTATCAAGCTACGACCAACTCAAATTGAAATATTAATGAATTTCGGTTATCAAACATACTGTTGTTCATGAATGGTAAAAATTACGATGCGTATAAACATGTATGCAACACACACACAACCACACACACCACACCACACACACTACACAAACACACACACACACACACACATTCACCATACACACAATAATCATTGTACAAGTAGCAACACCATTGCGTTTTTCTTATTATTTTCTTTAAGTTTAATTTTGGAATTATATATAGTGGTACATCTTCTAAAGATAAGCAGTTTATATATGCTAATAAATAAAAATCTTTTGTATTATAAATATTATATATATTTTAAAGATATATATATATATATGATAATAATAAAAATCTTTTCTGTATTATAAACTTTTTGTCACATTCCTAATATTGGTTTAAATATAAGTAATATAGTTTTAACAAGTTTGAAAACATAATTATTGACATTTATTAATACTTCTCTTTCTTTATTATTTTCTTTTAAGTTTTTATTATTCTTCTTTATATTATATATATATATATAATATATATATATCATATATATATATAGTATATATTACGTCTAATGCGTCATTACTATCATCAGTCTCTGCTGCGATTACATATCTCCGCCGCAGACTCAGTCTTCAAGCAACCTAGTGAAATTACCTGAGCTTAACTGATATTATATATATCTAGCCGCCGTACTCAAGAGAACTCCGATCTACGATACCCTAATTAAATATTATATAATAAATTAATATAAAGTAAAAATACAAAGTAAACTTAAAAAGAAATAATAAGAAATCGAATGTTTATATTAAATTTATTAGTGAAAATAAATAATTTATAATATTGAAGATAAACATATAATAAATATTAAGTAAGCTTAGAATTAACGTGAAAATATTTATTAATAATATCTTAAAAAAATATATGATTTAAAATATATCTTATTATAAAACCAATATTTACTAACTAAGCAATCAAAATTATTATATATATATTAATTAAAATATTATATATATATATATTATATAGGGATATGATTTTTAAGGCTCCTAGTACTTCAGGTGTTACAAAGCTCATGCGCTCGTCTATATATACTCTACTAAGAGGTTAGAGTTATCGTAATCGGGTTATATAATAAATTTGGAGAGTAGTTTATAGATAGGTTAACTTAACCTCGTCGTAAAGACGATAGGTTATTATCTGAATATATAATTAGGATGCTTTTTTAAAATCTAATATCAAAATAATAGTAGTAGGGTAGTGAGGTTCACACTACTACCTCTATAAAGAATCGATAGTGTTAGTAGAAATACTGATAAATTATGTGTTAGATAGTGAATTCTAAGTAAGTTATTGAAGTATTTCTAGAAGAGCTTATGGTATTACTATCGGTATTATCAGTAGGATGGCTCCGGCACCGGAGCAGAGCCGTAGTGTCTAGTGCCGTGAATTAATATAATAACATTACTTGACATATATACTCTAAATTATATATATATTGTGATTTGGTATTAGTTACTTTTATAGGTTATTACGAATCTCACCCGTAGATTATTCTCATATGTATAGTATTATTAAATTACCGTATAAGGGTGTCTTGGATCCTCACCCATGATTTGAAGGTGATGGGTATACCTAATGAAAAAAAGCACAGTAGTGACATAAGCAGTAAGGTTCGAAATGAGGAAGGATATATAAAAGGAATGTAATGGGAAAGGTAAGAAGGTGACATAATGAGATAAGATAAAGTAATTAAGAGAGGAGAAGATACTGAACTACTAAGAAAGAGTAGGATTAAGAATAGAGCCGAAAGTGTGTTGGAGCTAATAGCGTGATAACTACATGAGTAGTTTATCATAATTAGATGTTTATGGGATAATTTATTATGAATGTTTCAATCATATATATTTTGACATACTCATTAGAGGAGATAATCTTATAAATATGATGTTTCAAAATCGTAAAGTGAAATGATGTCTAGGGAACCTTAATGGTGTATGGTGCTAATACCACTATGATAAATGAACAGAATGTTATATATCGAGAAATTGTATATAAATATATAGAAGTCATGAATTCGGATATGTACTGATGAGTAGAAGAGTGGTAGAATATAAGTGAATCTAGTAAGTTAAGAAGAGCCCGGAGTCTGACATCTTATGTGCAATCGTGGTGTTGATGGGTTCTCGGGCATGGCACCTATAAGAGGTAAAAATTAATTAGCTTAATCAAATAAAGCATAAAAATGCTGAGAGTGAATTATAAGTAAAATAAATTATTATCCAGACCATAGTCTCACTTAGTGATGTACGGTGTGTTGGTGTGTGGTGTGTGTGTGTGTGTGTAGATACTTATGTTCATCAATTTTAATACTACATAGGAAGTATGAATCTTACCTCTCTCGCCATTCAGATAATGATAGTTGTTATGCAACGTGTAACCATTACACATTTAGAACTAAATAAGTAAACAGTTAGATATAATCAGTAATATAATGATTACCCGTTCATATTACTGTTTATAAATTATCCATAAAATGAACATATATAATAAACATATTTAACACTAAGAATAATTATAAAGGAATCGTATTAATAACAAGTTTGATTAATCAGTTCAAAATAACATTTGTAAAATGTTAAAATATTTTACACAGAGACAAATATATTTTTAAAAGTAGTGTAATATCTATAAGAAAATGAGAGATAAAACACGTTTTTAGGGTCTCAGATTGAGATTCTTGAGTTAATCTATTTTAATTAAAGTTATAATTAACAGTAATAATAATTTTAAATAGTTATTATATAAAAAATATAAAATACACTAACTCATCATCTCACCATCACCATTAATACCATATGCTCAAAATTCAGCACATCACACTAAGATCTACACTCCCATAAAGATCTATATACCAGTTACTCAAGTCAGCACTTATAACAAGCCAACACAATCCTAACTCCTCACGCCTTCATCAACCATACACATATCAACTTAACTAATCTCATTAATCCCTACCTCTAATCTCTTTCGATAGTTATTATACGTAACAATATTGATATGCAAGAAAATATATTTGTCAAAAAGGTTTTTTAATAAATTTAAAAGAATTAAGTATAATAGAAAAATCTCTTCAATAAAATTTGAATATATTTTTTTATTTGTAAATACAATCTAAAAAAAAAATTGACAAATTGTTAGGCTTAAGGTTGAAGAGATGATATTTTTTGTTTAGTTCCAAAACACATCAATATTTATTTTAAAAAAAATCGAAGATATTGACATAATATTTAACTGAAGATAATAATTACGGTTGACGATATATTTATATATAGAAATCAAAAGTATTACGCATGAATATACCTTACTTCTCTGTACGATCTAAGTCAGAAGCTTTGAGAACTGTGATTTATGTAAACCATTGATCGTGTTATCTATCAATGGGTCCTCTACGCTGGCTTCATCTCAGTCTCGTTATTAAGCCTACTAGCCAACATTCCAATTACTATCCTCTCAATGACGCTCCTCAAGCCTCCCTTATTATACTAACTCAAATCTGAAGTCTATTGAGATTACTGTTTACATACTATATTCAGTAATATTAATTGAATCTAATGTAAGTATGATGTACATGTATTTTGAGTTATAATATCATATATTATTGTGAATTAAAAAATATATAGCATAAAAAACTGTTTTCATATTATTATATAATACTAACAATCTGTCCGAATAATATGTATTTAATAAACAGATCATATAATATAATATTATAATATTTATTATATTAAATATTTTCACATCAATAATTAAAGCTAACGATGTTCAATTATATCTGAATGATAAGAATATATTAATTAGTACGCTAACTGCATGAAAGACTCCACAAACATTTCTGGTATTAACTATTCACAAATATAATTATATACATAAACTAAATATCAGATAATATGTAACTAATCATTTAGAGCGTACTAATGGACGTAACCTATCTACACACATTTGGTCTATACATATCTGGATATTTTTACATATAATCTAATATGTATATTAATTTAATAAAAAATATTTTTAATCATAACAATTTATGTCTAAGTTATCATTACTGTAATATCAATTTTATATAATATTATATGTACTATTAAGTAATATATAATAAAAGTTATTCCTAAATATTCAAATAAGCCAAACATTACGCATCTACTGAACTATGAATGTATGTACATATAACGACAAACCTAACAATATATATATCTACTTCATATACACACACACACGAATAAAACTGCTAACATTAACAAAGTTACCATATATATATAATACAACAGTAAAGTTAATATATAACATTGAGCTGACATAGAATACTCAGATAATCCTATATTATATCACATCATTATATTATCCTAACATTATCATTATAGGGTATTTTAACTATAGGACTATTGTAACTAATTTTAATAACTAAAATAATTTTAATCTTTAAACCTATTACATCCTAGTGAATATGAGAATATAGTGCTGGGCTCAGCTTCTGAGTGAATCATGAGTGCTTTAACTGGAGATTCAAGTGTTTTCTCTCGATGGATTAACTCAATATAGCAAAGCATATACTTAAGGCAATTACAACATAAAATTGAACTAATAGATAAATTTATGTATTAGCTATAAACAAAAAACGATGTTTAAAGAGCAAAAAACAAAACACAATATAAAATACTAAAGATTGTCCTGAATGTATATCTATAATCATTAATCAAAGTCTCAAACTACATGACTATGTAATCAAACAGTAAAGTTACAATTAGACTACATAAGCTAATGAATCAATAATAAATAGATAAATATGGATCAATTAGACATCAACTCGATATGCTACTATTCGAACGCACTGTTTCTGCAAACATGCATATAGTGAGAGGCATCATGAATGCGTCTGAGTGTATTAGTAATTACTGATTTATCTGTCTTATATACACTGAATATCATGGAGTTAAAAATGTTCACAACACATATAATTTATATATAATTTTATAATCATTCAAATAATGAAATTTATTAAATTTATCTATGGAAGAAATTATAATAAGTTTCTGAGACAGAGTGAGAAATAAAACTCACAAAAATAAATAAAATGGTTTATATTGATTAAAAATATATAGAATTGTTTTTTATAATATCATCAATAAAGATTTACTATGACTAAATAGATATAAGAAATTATACATACACAATCGAACAAATAGTAAACACAACTCTTTATAAAAACATAATAAAAAGCTCATGAATGATACTGAGTAACGTAAAAGAATGCATAAACATATATAACATGTTGAGAAAGAAATGTCTAATCATTTAGAGAGATGTGAGGACAAAACGTAACCTATTCAATAGTAATATTTTCCTTAACAGCCTGAGTGTATTATTTTTATTATTACTCTAATTAAATTAGAGTCTATAGTATACTTTAAAAATCAGACACTTTTGATTAATCAATCATTGTATCGATGCAGTTGAGTAAGCGTCGTGATGCATAATTGAAGTATATGCTAAAGATAGAGTTTTCTATATATATATATATAAAAATATTTTCACTTATCAATATAGCAAATCATAGCTACACCTTGAAGTATTGTAATATATAATTCATAATGACAATAACTTATATAACATACCTACGCTCGTATAATTAGTTTTTAACAAAATAACAAAGTCCAACTTTAATTAACCGAGTAATAAGTAATACTACTACTAACATCTGAATTAAGACGATTAGGTTACTAAACTTTGAGAGCGTACAGCTTTTTCTTCAATTTAGAATATCATAATTCTATATTTTATGTATTTATTGTATTTAAAACAATTATTCTTATAATGATACTCTTTTATTGTATTGATATTTAAATACTTTTTGTTTTTAAAAATACTTTTATTTATATATTTATTACAATTTATTTTCTCTTATTAAAACTTTTTGTTTTTTAAATCACTATTTATTATTATTTTTAAATTTTATTTTCTATTATAATTTTTAGATTTATTATTTAAAACCTTATTTATCCATTAATTTTAATCCAATTTTTAAAACTATTTTTGTTTTATTTATATAAAATTATATATTCTTATTTTTTATGTTTTAATATATCTTGTAAAAAAAAATTCTTTTTTAGATACACTAAGTCATGTATATAAAATATATATATCAAGTATGTAATTACAAGTTAGATAAATTGTGTGCGATGTGTGCGCTCGTTCGCTCGTCGCGTGTCCTTGTGGTGGTTATTGCTCTCAGGACCTTTTTCTATAGTCATGTCATCTAGATCTATTTGAGACGGTTATTGATATAACTATTAGAAATTAACTAAATTATTGTAATAGATCTAATCTTATTTATTTTTATTATGATGGCATAGATAAATATTTGAAATAATAATATATAAATATAGCAAATTCAAAATAAGTTCTTTTTATACAAACCCTCTATGTATAAGTATTGAAAACATTATAATAAAATAGATATATAATAAATGATTAATATACTGTATCTCACACAGAATTAAAAACAGATAAGTATATCAATAAAATATAAGACCTAGATAGTTTAGTGAGACATAAATGTAAAATAATCGTTTCGAGAGCATCAAACCTAATCATCAATGTCGTTTTAAAACACTCATCTCGAAATAAGAAGAAGTTAAATCATTTAACACTATAACCTATATCATTATCTTTAAAGAACTATTAGATGTAATGATAGAACTGAATCATCTTCGCAATACTTCGATTGGCTGTCCGTGATGGCATACGCAAATACAGGTTTCTGATTGGTTACAGCAATCTGTACGTACTTATTAACGTATTCTGCTATCTAACGGTGTCTTTGTGTATAAATGAAGCAATTTTCTAACCTATATTCTGTTATTTTGTAGCTCGTAAATGTATAGCAATAATGTGAAATGAAACGCACTCTCATTAATTCTCAAGTTGTTAAGTTCTAGAAATACATTATGTGCGAATAATAATAATAAAAAATAATCATGAGGAAGAATAAATAACGAATAATGAGTACAGAAATAAGTAGACGAACACAAAGTTACATACAAAAGATAGATGTTAATAATACTTATACATTATAAGACACATAATTAGAAAGTTAAAAAAGATAAATTGGTGGAACCGATAACAAACTCTCTAACACTTGTTTGAAACGCGCTACTGAATTATGAAGTAGTAATAGTTGAGATTGCTATGCTGACTCCTGCTGGTATGTAAATAAATGTTTTCAGTAAAACTTTTTAAAATTCTCGAGCGATGTAAAGTACACATTGTGCGATTAAACAGTGAGAAGTATGATCGTATTATTCACTCAGTTTGGACGTTTTATTTTATCAGAGATACATATCTCTTAAACATATTTCTATTGTGTTTATTAGTTTTCAATATTATTATATATAGTATAAGCATGTTAAAAATAATTTTAACTATATGTAAAATTAAACATTAATATTTTAAATAGATTATTAACTCTATTATTATACATTTATTTGCACTAATTTATGTATATTTTCATTTAACTTGAATGCTTGATATATTTAACAACAAAATATTTCATAAACACAATACACACAGACAGACAATACATCTCCCCACAACAACAACAAAGATAACAACAATCCTAGAACTCAAAGAATATAAACACTAACAACGAACACACAACTAGACAAAAAACCCAAACATAAGCTTAGAAACAACACGACAATAACGGCTAAGCATTAACAAAGTTCCATACTTTAACAAACAAAGTTAAAGTAAGCTAAAACACTAGCATTACAGCACACGACAGGATATCGCAACAGCATGATAGTACAATTGCTTTCCTTGTTAGGCTAAGCAGTCAAGCTAAGGTGCCTTCGTAAAAGATTCCAACCCAGAGTCTCAAATTCTGAGCCAAACTGACTCTTCTGATTCTCTTCGTTATGGTAATCTTATTGTCAGGATAATAGCACATGGCATGAATAGAGTATAGAAATTAATATTCTATACTTTTGATGTATTTGGGGTATGTGACTATAGGTAATCATAGGAGCTGACGTGAGATATTTGATTATAATAAAGAATTTTCTTGTATTAATTTTTTGCTAATTTTAGTGGTTGAGATTATGTTTTATAAAATATAGCAATAGTAAAATTGTTAAGAAACACAATTTTAATACAAGATATATATATTATACATGACTTATACCAATAAATGCTAAACAATTTACTTAATTAAAAACAAACAATTAATAGTTTTTTAAAATCATAATAATACTACTTATAAAAGATTTAAACTCCTAACAGTTTTTGTGTAGTTTATATCTCAAGTTCACACTCATGATATGAGAGAGTCATCCATTTGTAGGGATAAATAAAGATAACAATAAGGACCATAAATATGATTTATGAGTATTGTGTTAGATTGAAGAGAATAGGCGATGGGTGGTTTAGATGAAGATAATATATTTACTGATTTACCTAGAACGTTGATTAAGGGAGTAGTTAAACACATAACCATCTTTTTAAATAATAAGCTTAAATATTGCATCACTTGATATGCAATGGATAGATAAAATTAGTAGTATCAACTAAGACTACTAAATAGATCAAAACATAACCTCTATAAGAATCACGGTTTAGACAGAGAATGATACGAGTTGGGCTGTGGTTAATGACTTTACATGTGATTTACAATGTGTATTTAATCGCACAATCTTTAACCATAGTAAAATTATTACTAACCATTATGCAGCTCTAAACAACAAGCAGTAAACCTTAGACTCATAACTTCTGTGCTCATCGACTGCGACATCTCTATAATCACTGGCAAATGTTTATTTTAGTCTTAGAGAGCGTATTATTTGTAAGCAGAGATCAATGGTTTAAGTCAATAGGAACGCTTATATAAAATATATTCATTACTGTATAAGTATATTATTAGGTAACTAAGTACGTAACACGTAAAGAGTATTTTATCAACCTATTAATTTAAAACCTTATAATCAATCAAAGACTTACAATACACAGTTGAATCAAGAAAATAGAAAAACCAAACAAACAAGACACTAAATACAAGTTTTAATCTGAGCTGCTTATCGAATCTCACTAGAATAAACTCTATATAAATCTTGATAGAAAATCAATAGATACAATACGATCAAATAAACATAGATAAAAAGATTACAATAAGAATCACTGTAACCTATTCGCGAGTATTTGCTCGGATAAGAGCTCATGATCGTGTGACTCGAAAAGTCAATTATTTTACTCGAGTGATAACTTAATCTGAGAGATCTTCTCGATTTACTGGTTTTAATACACACATGCAATTTTCTGCATTAATCAATTTTGAGCTTAATTTAATTATCTAATATATATATGATTTACGAGTATTAAAAAACAAATTTTTTTTCAAAATTATTAAAAATATAAAATCTTCTTTACTTTTAGTTTTAAAGTGAATTGATTTCAATTTTAAAAAGAGAAAAATAAATAAAAACAACATAAGAATATAATACAAATAGTTTATTAGTAGAATAGTATATGTAATGCTATAATACAACAAACCTAATACACAAATTACTTTGAACTCGTCAGAATAATAGCAGAATAATAATTTTGTTTAAAATAAGAAATTGATAGATCAATAGATTCATAGATCAATAGATCATGGATGGGTAGGAAAGGTGTTACCCAGTTTAGAATTCTCACATGTTATTAAACAGATAGAGATTGTTAATAAACATTTGCTGTCAAGCATTTCGTAAAACCTAGTGTTCATGTAAAATCAATTTTTTTTCAATTACTCTTCTCTAATCATAATATAACTGAAAATAAGATAATATTTACACATTGATTTTTTTTAAGAAAAGCCACAAAATTTGGTAAGAAAAAGTATAAACTAAATTTTTATCAACAATCCTTAGATAATTCTTAACATTATATCATAAATCAGGAGACCAACAAACGAAAATAAAATAATATAAGCATAAAAATAATGTTTGATTCTATCTTATATATCATTATAAAGGAGTCTAATCAAGATATATTGTTTAAGCTGCCTCATTCTTACGAACTTACAAACTAGACGATAGCGCTCACACAGAAACATATATAGTATTGTCAAACTCAATAAGTTGACTTTAGTATTTAAATCAAGACAGAGAAAACGTATAAAGAAAATTTGGGACAAATTTAAGACATAGGAGCATTAGTTCCTTAGAGGTTAAAAGAAATGTGTTTTAGTAATTGAATTCTATCAGCACCGACTACTCCTGGATTCCACACAGAGGTAAGAACAGATAATACCAAGAATATCCAAATGTCATTCCTCTCGTCTTCCTTCTTCTCCATCTCCTCCTTCTCTTCCTCCTTCCTCTTCTTCTCTTATGCACATCCGTGCATTTCTTCTTCTTCCTCTTATCCCTCCGTGCATTTCTTCTTCTTTTTTTTTCATTGGCGGACCTCCTCCGGGGGGTTCCAAACACCCATTCCTTCCTCCTTCTGTTCTCCTTCTTTCTCATTCATCCTCATATCCTCCTTGCCTCATGTCTCTCCTTCTTCTCTACGCCTCTGTGATTTCAAACTGTTTAAGAAAATTTCCTATTCTGGAAGGAACCTTAACACCCCTTCTCTCGAGGGGTGCACTCACACCGGAACATCCCATTACGAGCAGACGGAGGCGGCTGCACAAACAGACAACCATCACGCAAACTTATTGGCAAACTATTTATATTTATTTATTTTATTATTATTATTACAACGGTATGTCTTTTATTTTTTTATTTAATGTTTAATTTTAAAGATTATGATAACCTGAGATAATTAAAGTTTTTTTTTTTATTTTAAACTTCATTAGTATTTTCCTGTTTATTATGTTTTGTGTTTTACTCTTTAAATTATTAGTTTTCAATGATTTAATTTTTATTCTCTATTTGAAGTTTATCTTGGTTTTCTATTTCTATTATTTTTTTTTTTCTTGGTTTAATTTACTATTATACTATGAGAAGTGAGGGGAAGTGTCTGTTAGGTTCAGTTCCAGTTTTCGCAGGCGACTAACCAGATCACGTTTTATACGCAGTTAACAGTATCCATCTGTGGTTATTACTCACTCATTAGATAATTCAGGGATTATACAACAGGTATCTACTACCAGTCCTCAGGAACTAAGAATATAATGTACAACGACAAACTTAACACCCTTTAAGACTAATAAACTACTGACATTAACGAAGAGTTTCATACTTATCAAATCGTAAAGTCTCTCAATATCTCAACAACTTTAGAATCACGAGTGACACACTATAAAATGAGGTATCTAGTTTAATTAGCTCACATCACTTTCTTCATAAGCAATTTATTCTCTCTATATCAGTCAAATGTATTTATCTCAGTTTACTCAATTAAATTAGTTATATTTAAACAAATTAGCTCATTACCTCCTGATCTCTACATGTAACTTCAATTACTCTTGTGACAGCAAGTTGAGTGTGATATATCAGTTATTTCTTTATCGACATCCTATTTTTTCTCTTATGTCTTGAATAATTTCTTTATCGCATCATTGTATTTTTTTCATTCTAAATTCTTCATGTCTTTAAGAATAAATTTTTATTAAGTACTCACTAAAAATTCAATATATATTTTGAGTCAATCCTCGAGTTACATTTATGATATACTCATCAACCTACCTCTCTTTTATATTTGGATACTTTACCTGACTTTATAGCACACATAAACAAAGTTTTTGGTCAACTCGTCATTTTTTGAACTTATTTCACAATTCTTTTATTTGGCTTTATTCCATCATTACCCACGATTCCCTTCCTTGATAAAAACAACAGTTAACAACAAGTTTATTAAACTCATTCTAGCGAAAGTATTTAAAAAACTATTGAACTTTCTAATAGTAAAGTGTTCAAACCAAAAATATTATTAAGAAATAATCCACAAAATATTCTGCAAACTAAATTCTACAAATTGCAACACAAAAATATTTAAAATTAAATATAGCGGTTAAATAAAAGAAAAATATTAAATAAAAATTAAGAAGGAAATAAATAAGTGAATAAGTAAATAAAGAAAGCCATATCAAAGCAATTTATAATTAAAAAGATTCCTTAAAAAAAATATTATTAATTAGCTTTATAAATAACTCGTGAAAATCTTTTTAATAGAGAAATTAAATTCCGGCAATTTTTAATATACTTTATTAAAACTCAGCAAGAATTCGCTTTTATGTGCGCTTTGAATTGAGTAAAACCTACATGTGTGTGTGTGTGTGTGATTGAGTAAAACCTATAATGTAGTGTGTGTGTGTGTGTGTACTCATTTGTGCACACGAATCCTTACAAGGATAAATGTTTATAAGGAAAATTTATATTAAATTCATTTTTATAAGCTAATTTAATTATGTTGTTGACATATCAAAGTCATTGATATCAATATATTTTTTCATTATTTTTTAAATTCATCTCTTCTCTCTCTCTCTCATCTCTCTCTCTTTTCTCTCTCTCGTCTCACAATTTTAATATTAAATATTTTCAATTCAAATGCTATTTTCCTAAAGCTCTCCTCTTCTCTCATCTTCTCTCCTCTTCTCTCATCTTCTCTTCTATCTGTCTTTCTTCTCTGTCTTCTCTCCTTCTATCTTCTTCTATCTTCTTCTACTTCTTCGTTTTCTTTTGCTTCCTCGTCTTCTTCCCAATTCCATCTTGGTGCCTTTTCTTCCTTTATCGTTTTCCTTTTTCTTTTTTTAAGCTTCTCTTCCAATTGCTCTGGTATTCTGGTCCGCCTGTCAGTCACTCTCCCAACTTCCTCTTCCAATTTTTTTTTATAATGTTTACACGTTTATATTAAGTTATGTGGGACGATCAGGACTTCTCAGTTTGAACACATATTCATAAAGTTATTTTCCGATTATAAAAAGTTTATCTGATCATTTTCTAAAATAAATTCTTAGAGGAGACAAAATGTGTGAATAGGATACACGAGCACACAAACAATTTTCATCTCTCTCCATCTTACTTCTATATAATATATTATATAGTTATTTTATCATATATCTTATATATATATATTATATATTATATATATATAATATATATATATATTATATATATATATATATATATATTATAATTATATATATATATATTGATATATACTGAGATATATAATAGTGAATAATACACGTGGCTCAAATATTTACATTTTGAGAATAATCTTGAGTGAGGAAATATTTCTAGATATTATTTAATATTATTATAGTTTATATCTTTTAGGTATTCTAATATTATACATTATATATATTATATCTAATATACGAATATATCGAATTATAGAATAAATGTTAACAATTATATTATATATAATATCTTTTTTTTACAGAAGATAAACACCACCGCTTCAACGGGCTGAGCACCTAATCTAGAGGGGGTGTATGTCGTTTAGTCGTCGCCGAGCAGACGCGAGCAAAAGCCTAAGGAGAAAAATTGCTCACATTTTCTCACCGACAGTGCGAATCCTGGTTCCTCACTTTGTTAGATGAGTGTACTAACAACTGAAGGAAAAATGCGTGCTTTTTAAATAAATAATTAAAAAAAAATTAAAAAAAAGAATGTATGAAGTATATTGTATATTTACTACGAAATGTGAATTTAGGTAGTATATTATATATGTAAATATAAATATATATTATATATATATATACTATACTATATATATAGATTAATTATTATATAATATATTTATAGAATATTTATATATATATTTATACTATATTATATATAATAATATTATATAAATATAACATAATAAATTAAATATACGTGTGCAAATACTATTAATTAACTAACATACACAATACTAAAAATCTATATATATTTCAAACACTTATAATGAAGTAAATTAACATTCATTTTTCACTTAACTAATATTAAAATGTTTAACATTAATTTTTTAATAATTTTTATTTAATATATTTAAAATAGTGCTTAGTAATCTATTATTACTTATTTAAAATTATTATTATTATTATTATTGATTATTATTATATTATCTATTTATTATAATTAGATTTTATATATTCTATTATATTAAATTTTTCATAATATCTACTTTTTATTATCATTAATATTATTATTATTTATATCTATTATTATTCTTCCTTTGAATATTATTATTAAATTATTTTTTTCTATATTATTATATTTTTTATTTTATTATCTATTATTCAATTATATATTCAATGCCTATACACTCTATATTTTTAATAGTAATTAATTTAAGTCTTGAGAGTAGGTATTTCACTGTATTTTAAATTGTTCACAACTATTCACTTTATAAATTAATATTATTAAACTACTTACAATATATTCCTGAATTTAATTCATCATCCAAACTATATCACTTAATATTAACATAGTATATTAATATCATATCACTCAACTTTTAATCATCTATTTATTATAATATGGGATACGTCTATTATTACCATGCTACTGATTAGAATTAAATGTATATGATAGGCGTCAACTTCCGGACCTTGCCACCAGTGGAAGAGAATTAAAAATTTCTCATAGGCAAGTCAAGACATGTCTCTTGAAAAACGCAGCTTTCTTACCTTCTGAAAATCTCATATTTTTAATTTCTTCATTATAATTTTATTTCTGGTGCTTAAATATTTCAATATATTATGCAGAATTGCTAAAGATAATGATTTTAAAATTTTGCAGCTCCCCGAACCCAGATTACTAATTTTCGATTATATATTATGTGTTTAATATTTTACATATTTAATATCTAAAATACAATAATTTTTTTATTTTTCAGTTCGTTTGCAGCGTAATAAGAAAAAACGTTGCTATACAATAAATGAAATATATGAAAAAAATTATACTCAATATATAAAATTATATATATTATTATATATATATAATATAATATATAAACGTATATATATATATAATATATATATATATATATTATAATATATATATATATATTATATAATATATATATATTATATATATAATATATATAAGAAATAATATTTATAAAATATTTATATAACTTATTACAGCATGTTACTTATTTTATTATATCATTAATATATTATTTATTGTGTGTTTATATTATGTTTATATTATATTATAACTATATATAAGGTATATATTTATATTCTATTTCATAATTATATTTATTAATCAATATATATATATAGTCATTATATTTTATATATATATATATATATATTCTCGCTATAAATATATATATATAGTATAATATTATATTATTAGGGAAACTTTTTCTCAGTCACTTGCAACCTCCCTTGTATAGAGTTAACCCTTATGGTAATTTTTTCATGCAAAGAGTCGCCAATGGTTGCGTTCTTAATTATTTCCTTTTTGAGGCACATCTCCGATAATCAGGACTTTTTTTTAAGTGATATTAAAATATTGTATAAATAATATAATATAGATAATATATAATTAGTGTATTCTTCTCTTTAATTTGACTAAATAAGTTTATGAAATGATTTTTAGCTTTCGAATCTTTTTCATAGAAGAATGTCTACCATACTACCCTTTTTAAGTAGTATGGTACACATTTTCCATAGAAGAGTGTCTACCATACTACCTAAAAAATGAAAGGAGGAATAGGGGATTTACGCTTATGTATTTTTTGAGACAAAAATGACCGAGAGAAGGAAAAAAGGTAATTGTGTATTGAGGATTTAGATTCTCTAACCTTGAATAGGATATTTAAATACCTCATTTAATTTTCGCAAGGAAATTAATTCTCTTTTAAATAAATTCCTTTTATCATTCAAGACTTTGAATTAACATTAAAACTAATTTCATTTCCAAACCTTAAACAGTGTTAATATCAAATGTAAAACTCACAAAGTTGAAATACCTCTGTAATATTATAAAGGGTTTGCCAAATTATATTAGCACTAGAATATAATTTATAATTTAATATATGTAATTATTATTATAATATTAATATAATATATATATATAATATATAATATATATATATATATATATATATATATATATATATATATTATATATTATATTATAAATATATTATATATATATATATATATATAGAGAAAGAGTAAGAAGAAGATTTTTGTTAGTGTTCTCAAATTACTAAAGGATAAATGAAATTTCCAAACTATTTTTTTTAGGAAAGATTAAAAAAGTTTTGAAACTCTTTTGTGAAAATTTTTATCATTTTTTTTATCATCCTAATTTTTTCCATTCTTCGACAACAATTTATTAAAATTCCAACAAAGCCAAAGCAAATAAAATTGATGGTAAAATTTTAATTCCTTTCTCCTTTCAGGTTTAAATGTTCTCTTTTTTTTAAATCTTTTTTTTTATTTCCTCAATATTTAAACGCTTTAAACAAACCATCACAATTCAAACAATTAACCTTTAATTTTTTATTCAATTTCCTCTTTATATATTATATATAATATATATTATATATATATATATATATATATTAAATAGTTATATATTATAATATATTATATATATATTATATATATATATATATATCAGGGTGTGGTACACCCCGCTAATTTAGGGTGATATATATATATAGTCCGCTAGCGCACCTTACTATATTATAAGCAACTCTAGTAATATATAAAAAAATATATAGTTATTATTATATATATATTTAAAGGGAGTTATCCCCTCCACCATCTTCATTATTTTGCCCAGTGAAATGTAGAAAAAACTGAAGTAAATCATCATGGCAAACACTCCACGCTTAAAAAATGTATGTTGTATTATCGTATGTCGTTAATGTTCCGCTCTTTCCGCAACCTATCAGACCATCAAACCTTCAATGTTCAGCTAATATGTCGCTGCACGAAAAAGTGACAAGTAGTTTTTTATGGGTATGAAAACCACTATAGAGCGATATGACGTCGAGCACAGTTTGCGCTTGAAGCAGTCGTCGTATGTAGTAGTCTTCCGATTAAAATTCACCTTTGATTATCAAGAAAAAATAGTTTCTTTTCTAACCCGTGCGCTAAAACAAAGAACTGGCTTTTACCATAATATATTGTCCAGGAATTATGTACTCCTCTAAGGATAAGAGATTCAATTCTCGGTTCATGATTGCAGAGAGCGGTGGATGCAAGACACATCTCAATCTCACAAAGAGAAAGGCTTGTTAAATATAGCCCAGGGAAAAACATGTCTTTGAATGTAGTAGCTGAATGCTTACTAGATATTTTAATCCATCCTATAAATCGTATATATCTCCTTGAACATTCTTTTAAGAACAGTTTCACATATGCTAACGATCATGACAGCACAAATATTCTTGTGATTAAGTTCTATGACATTATAATCTTCAAGATCCTAATTGTGCAAAGAATCTAATTATAATTGAGGGGCTTGCATGAGAACATTATGTCTTTTTATGTTCACGCCATTAACAGGGTGTGACACCAGCAGTCCGTTATTATTTAAAAAAATCTCAAGATTTTCCTCTCAGTCATATTTTCCGGCTACGCATGCAATTTTCAACTTCTCAAGAATATCATGAGAAATTCCAATTTTGTCTATATGCGAAATGGAAACAACTCAATCCATTGAGATCATCCAGATGTTACTGAGTAAGATTTACGTTCGAATTCTCGCATAAAAGTTATTGTAAGGTGTCACTAATTGAAGACAAGATCGACATTAGCTGCTGAGCGTACAACAATAAATAATGTACTTTGTATAGGGAACTAAATACAATGTCAAGGAAGAGTTAGCGTCAGTTAAAAAAGAGGAATTTGATTTAGCCCTGTCGTTATGCCCTTACTACACAATAATTCACAGCAAAATACCTTCTACTTCGAGCTCTGCCCTCAAAATATCCCCACCAGTTACTAAATATAAGCTCTCCGTGGCTTCATTATTGGAAAAATCTTTACTTGCCAACCCCCTGATTCATGCACTAATGGGCACGAGAACTAGGGTGGGCATTTTGGGGTTGGTTGATAGGAACATTTCAGGCCTGGATTAATTAACAGACTTATGAGCCCTCAGTGTGGTCACCAGAACAACCTTTTAAATATGATTAAATGTGCCTGCCAAACTATTATTGAAAAACCATGTAACACCATGAAATGTACATGTCGGTCGAAATGGACCTCCATGTTCAGTAGTTGTGTAAAAACAGTGTGGAAAGGACTGTACCAAACACAGAAAGATAGCGTTTAATTTAGATGAAAATTGAAATGCAAGAATAGGATATCATATTAGAATTTTCATGTACATAGTACATCATGATTATGCTATGATTATAAAAACGTGGCAAGAACTGTAGATTAATTAAACAAATTTGTTGTATTTCAACACTAATAAAGGTTTCGTATATCTTGAGACCAGCGATTTAGTTATTTCGTCTGTCTTATATTTTAAAACCAAGTATCATATTGCTCTTTGTTTCAGCATGAAATTTTTCTAATTTAAGAAGTAGAACAATGTTGTGTCCGCTTTTTTTTATATCTTTTTATATCGAAGATGCTGCTTGCCAAGTAAAAAGTATTTTGCACGAAAGTATGGATGTATATATTTTCCTTATTTATTGTTGTATTAGGAGCTGAGTTTAAAAATTTCCATTAATACGAATAAGACATCTTTCTCAATATCAATTAGTTCCACCCCAAATAGATGTCATTACTTCATCGTGTGCCTCCTCTTACTTACACTCTCGCTGTTTGCCATAAATTATTTAATTATTGTAAACCTCCTCATTTCGCTTCTTCCAACTCCCCAGGAATGGCCTTGACCCTTTCAGTGGGGGACAAGCATCTTCTTCCCTCCTTTGGACCTGTCCACCCAAGGATTTTAGATAGAAATCCATGAAAGCCTCGACGCTGACAGAAGTCGAGTTCAAAAACTCTTATCCAGGCATTTACTCTAGAAGATGCTCTTTTTATTCGGTCGCAAGAATCATATCATTCATCGCTAGACAAGGCCATTAGTTTTGCTCCGCTCCGACAGTAGGGGGTTTTCACCCTTTCAATGGGACTAGAATTTTCTTCCAATTTTAGACTTCTAACTCTTCTCCTACTAAAATAGTTTATATATAATATATATTATATATATATATATATTAATATATATATATTAATATATATATATATATATAATTATATAATTAATAATATATATATATATATATTAATATATATTAAATACATATATATAATATATTATATTATTAATTTCTCTATTTATACTTATAGCTATTAATAATAGAGAAAATTTAACTTTATTCAATAGCAAATAGGAATTAATAATTGTAGGGATAAAGCCTCTAGGTGCTCTTAAAAAACAAGTTTATAATTACCCACACGCACAGCCTCTAAATTGTTTTTGCTGGTACAATCATTAATAATTATATATAAATATAAAAATTAATGTCAATACGGCATATAGTTAATATAATAAAAGTTATGCAATCATCTATTGTGAGAGCTGTTTATGCGAACTTCCCATAGCCTTGCAACTTTTAGATTTGATGATGGACAGAGATTCATATAGGAAATAGTGATACCTTAGGATATTTGTAATATTCAAAGTTGGATATGTTTAAAGTAACGAAAAAGAAACACACACGATTAAAATTGATTGCGTAAATTAGGCAGATAATTTAGTATAAACTCTTGAGCAAAAGAAAACGAAATAATTACTCTATCCAATTATTTATAAAGAATGATGCTTGTTGATCGAATGAAAGCATCCAAACATTTTGAGTTGATTTCTCTCTCATCGGGGATGTTTAGAGGCGAGTAACCTCCCTTCCTCCGCTCTTGAGTAAATTAGTAGGCAAGTTTGTTGTTTCGGAAAGTCTTACGTTGGCATTTGAAGTCATGTCCCCAATCCATTAATCTTAAGAGATGGAAGCTATCTACTTATGGCGATATTTACTTTACCTTAAACCATAAATAGACAGTATTAGACAGTGAATAATTAATTAGGATAAGCTCATTAGGATTTGTAATAAGTTAACCATATATAAAACGGTATCCGTTATATAAAGGCTTTAATTACAAATTTTAACCAGGAATTTGATTTACGGAATTAGACAGGAAACTCCAATAATGTTCCTAAATGTCTGTGATAAAATGAAAGCATTCGTACCATATAGACTAATTACTTTTATATGGGCATAAGAATAAAGATCTAAGAAATGACTCGAACGTTATTTCGATTTGAACTATTGCTATTCTTGGGTAGAACTGACATGTTCTTAATATGAAAATGACCCGAATACTTTCTAGAATTTGTCAATTAAGACGCATTCTAATATTGAGATAGATAAAGAAAATGTCTTTATAATATAAGACCATTCTTAATTTGATTTGAATGCACCCGATATATGTAATTGAAGCCGAAATTTCAGGTAAGAAAGCACGACTAATAAAAATTAGACGAAATGAAGCCTAATCGATAATGCCATAAATCTGGAATTTGTCTCACTTAATGACGACTAAATTCTACTATAATTGAAATTGATATTTGAAATAGGACTTGGGTAAAGTTATATGACCTTTTGTTATTAATGAAGCTCACAATAATACTTACAGATCTTGGAGATATTTATGAAACCAAACCTAGGCATCTCCACGAATGATAGCTGATGATCCTTAAAGTTATATTAGCAGTTCTTGAGAACTGCTGCATTAATACTTATGTTTCGGTTAATTGCTATATGAAAGGAGGGACTCTCAACATCAAAGTATTTGCCTGTGTTCATTTAGAATATACCAATATACTTAGAAGGAATTTTATGAGAAGTTGATATTTAGGTATATAAACTTAACAATTATATAAGGCCGTTTTTGAATAGGATTATAGATTATTCTTAACCGTATATATAGATGCAATGATTTTTACAGCGCATCTATTACCTTATAATCCTTGGATATGCGGATCATTAATAATTTAATTGAAATGTGAAGCACTTACATTACGATTAGACAAGATTAAAGTGCTCTAGCGATATAGAAACTTCGACTAAGTCGAAAGAGCCTTTTATAAAAACTCGATCGTTCGAGCTTAAAAGGTAGTAACTGGTCGTACAAGTTTCAAGTAGTAACTGGTCGTATGAGTTTTATCAAAGTTAGTAAATGTTACGTAATGAGTTTCAATAGTTATACTTGTATTAGCTTTTTAGTGAAAGCTTTCTTAAAATGAATGCCTTTATTGAAAATATGGAGTTTAAAAAAACCCTCTTCCCCCATTTTTGACATATTTGAAACGATGTATTAGAAATTACAGTTTTTTAATATATATATATATATATATAGATTATATATATATTATAATTAATATATATATATATATATATTATAATATATATATATATTATATATATATATATTAATATTATAATTATAATAGTATATATATTATAATATATTAATATTATATATTTAAATATATAATAATATAATAATATTAATATTATTATATATATATAATATATGTTAATATATGTATTATGTATGTATGTATTAATTAAATATATATATTATATATATATATTTTATATATGTATATATATATAGTTTTATATAAACAAATATAATATATACTAGTATATATATTTAATAGATATATATATATATATTAATAGTTTATATAATTATATATATTATATATATATATATATATATAAATTAATAGCAATATATAATTAATTAAAAGTTAGATAATTATGAGTTATATGAGTATATAATAGGTATCATATATCATATTTCTAGCATCTTAATTATATAAAATATTACAAATATTATTATATTTTAATAAATTAGTTATATTTTAATTATATATATATATATATAATATATATATAGTGATATCTCATAATTAAAGTACTAGTTAAGGTTATGTATATAGTATGATTTATGAGATATAATATATATAAATATATATTTAGTATTTTATATTTTGGGTATAAAGTATTATATTTTAAATATTATACAATAAAATAATTACATAATAATAGATCTTATAATATATATATATATATATAAATATAGACTTATAAAAAGTAATATATATATTATTATTAATAATAAACTTAATAAATAAAAATAATATATATATTATATATTTTCTTTTATTATTATTATAATAACCATAAGAATTAATTTATATCATTATATAATATGTATTAAACTTATATATACATTTCTATAATTATTTTCAAAAAGTATATATAGCTTAGACGTTCGACAATATATATATATATATATAATATATATAGAGTATATTATATACGAATAAATCTATTATTTGTATTAACAAAGATCTCGCGTGCAGGTTCTATGATAGATATATACAGCTAATTTTTAGACAAACGCCCTTTCGGACGACTCCGCACTCCGCTGAGTCCGCAGCCTATTCCGCTAGGGGGCTGAGTCTAGTCTCGGCTCATGTCATACGAGAGCGGACTAGCGGGAGGACGCTGCGTTTCAAATCCTCCTCGTAGAGTTGGAGTATTTATCTACCTGGACGTAGGGGCAAAATAAAAACTCGACTGCGAGCAGTTGACTAGCGGGGGTGGCGCTATTTTGCTGAATAGCCGGCCTTAAAGTTCGATTCACAGTGGTTAGGGTTCCCGCGAGATGTTACCCTGCTCTGCTAATAGGGATAAAGCACTTTAATAACTATTTAATACCCACCTTACTAGATAATATATATATAATATATATATATATATATATATTATATATATTAATATATATATATATATAATTATATATTATAATATATTAATATATTAATATATTCGTTAAAAAATCATAATGATTTTTTTTTTAAATATTTCCTTTCGTGAAAGTATTGTCAAATCTTGCTTCTTTGCTGAAAATTATTATTATTATTATTATTATTATTATTATTATTATTATTGTAATATTATTATTATTATTATTATTATTATTATTATTATTATTATTATTATTATTATTATTATTATTATTATTATTATTATATTATATTATTATTATTATTATTATTATTTAATTATTATATTATTATTATTATATTATTATTATTATTATTCTAATTATTATTATTATTATTATTTAATTATTTAAAATTAATGAATATTATGATTTATTGCTATTCTTATTATTATTATTATTTATCATTATTATTTTTTTTATTGTAATTGGGGGTATTATTATTTCATGAAAATAAATATTTCAATATTATATATTATTTAATTATATTATTTAATTATTATTACTATTAGTTATATTATTATATACTTATTATTATATTATTATATATTATTATTATTATTATTTATATGTTATTTAATTTATTAAATATGTTTTATTATTATTATATTATTATTATTTAATTTATATATTATATTTAATTATATTATTATTATTATTATTATTTATTAATTATTATTTCATAATTTTTGGAAAAAATTACAAGATCATTAATTAAAAATTAATATTATATTTTATTAATTTAATTAATTAAGGTTATTATTATCAATAATTATTTAAATATTTATTTATTATTTTTATTCAATATATTCTGAATTTAAATACTTTATTATTATATAATTATTATTATTATTATTTACATTTATTATATTTATTATTATTATTCATTATTATTATTATATTATTAATTTTTAATTATTATTATTATTATTATTAATTAATCAAGTAGTAGTTAAGGTAGTAGTAAGTTAGTAGTTATTAAGTAGTAGTTAGTAGTAGTATAGTATAGTAGTAGTAAGTAGTAGTAGTAGTAGTTAGTAGTAGTTGTTAGCAGTAATTATATATCTTTGAAAAGCAAACAATCAAGTTGTTAATAATTAAATATAAATATTAATTATATAGATATATATATTAATAATATATATATATATATATATATATTAATAATATATATATATATATAGTATATATATAATATTATTATATATATATATTATATATATATATAGTATTATTATATAATATATATATATTAATAATTATAATTAATATACTATATATATATATATATATATATATTAATATTATTAATTTTATTTTTCTTACTTTTTTTTATATAAAGAAAAGCTAATTAACCATAAATTACTTATGTTTGAAACCATTAAACCAGTATAAAGTTAAATATACTATTGTTTAATAAAACCTATATATTCAAAACACTAGTATAGATTATAAACAAATAATATAATTAGTATAAAATTCTGCAATATATATATATGAATATTTATTATATATATAATATCATTTATATTAAATTTTTTATATTGTATATATATATAAAATTTTTCGTTAAATATTTATTAGTATTTATATATAAATTTATTTGTGACAGCTGATTTTTAAAATTAGTTTTTTTAAATAATAAAATATATACTATATACTATATATATATTATATATATAGTATATATAACTTAATAATATTATTAATATAATATAATTGCATTATTTTTTATTTGCCAAAAAAAAAAATTAAGTTAATTTATTTTAGGTATAGAACTATTGCATGCAAAGCAATATTTGATATATTATATATATATATATAATATATATATATATATATATATATAGTATATATATATTTATTATATATATAATATATATATATATATATATATATTATATATATATATATAAATATAACCAGGTATTTTTAAAATATCTTAAGTTTTAAAAATTAATTATTTATATATATATGTAATAATATATATATATAGCTAATAAATTTTAGAAATAATATATACATGTAATTACTTATAGAGAGACAATCTTTATATATGAAAGTTCGTACGATCTTGACTCCGTATAATATAATAAGCTCAAAAACCTAACTGACTAGGTTAGTTATATAGAGTATAGTCCTTGGTTAGTTATTAGGTTAAGTCCTTTAGGTTTAGGTATTTTCTATGGTTAGGTTAAGTTAGCGTTAGTTTACCCAAAAATTTATGTATTTACCCTAAAATTATTCAAATAACGATTTTATGTCAGTGCAATTAATTTTAAATTTGGATTTTCATATGGATTTACAAATAACCACTTTATAAATTAGCCACATTTATATATATTATGTAATAAAAGATATA
>JABUQX010018223.1:72500-79011 GCA_015478945.1 Trachelipus rathkii
ATATATATATATATATATATATATATATAAACCAATGATGTCGCGTATACGGATCTTATTTTCCTACATCTTAGCGGATGCGGATCTTCAACAAGTTGTCTAAAATTCTTTTAAGTATAAAATTTTAAATCTTTAATGATATGAAGCATTTGTAGACAATTGAAGTACCTATAATTCTGGTCTGGTCTGGAAAAGATTCTGTAATTATTAATAGCGAAAATATGCAGAAATTTGGAAAGGAGACAGGTTTCAGTAGCCTTTGAAGGGTCAACAGAACGTTTGGCAAGGACCAAACCCATCATGAATCACTCCAACCGCTAACAACTATCCCGAACCTCTGTTAATTTAATAACCTTCTTTGTTTGTGCCACTAGGCAATAATCTCTTGCAACATTGCCGCTTTCAAGCAGAGAGGAGCAGAGCAATTTGGGTTAATTAAAAAAATTTCATAATTTATTTTTCAGTATTGATAGGATTAGGATCACTTAGGCTCTTTTATCATTAGGATTCAAATCAACCATCCTCTCAAATTATTTTTTTTTGACTTCAGATTGTAATTAATCGTTACTGCCTGTTTCCAATAGAAAATTCATAGCGTTACTTACAGAAGAATCATTTGATTTTTTCTTCCTTTTCTCATGTGTTTAAAACTTCAATTGCAATGATAATTTAATTTTAATATTTCCTGTTAAAATGTTATGCAAGCAAGATCAAACTCTCCTTCACATGAGATGTGAATTGCATCTTCATAGCACATCTCAAAAAAAAAAATTATGTCAAGTTGACAAATTTTTTTACATCAACCATGGTTCCTCTTAGGAGTGAAAATTTTACGTCATTTTGATTAAAATATCAATGGTATAAATTTTTATATCATCGTTATATAATATTTTATTTCTTTGCAACATAAAATGACAAATTAAAACATATTAACATTTAACTTTCACAAGAAATTGAAAATTTATTGCATATATATATATATATATATATATATATATATAATATATATATATATATATATATATATATATATATATATATATATATATATATATATATATATATATATATATTATTGATAGGTAACTGCTCATCCTTCTACACCTCACAGCAGTGTAATAAGTATTGATAAAAATACCCTTATTGAGTAATTCACCCTACTGGGATTGAACCTGGGCCCTAGCTGATGACCGCATATGTGTTTGACCATTACGCTACGATAGACTAAAAGAAGAGCGCGACAAATCTTCCTGTGGTGAATGTAAGCGGTGCCCTGCTAGACCCTATGCCTGAGTGTGGAAGGGAGGAGCGAGGCATGTCCTGTAGGGTGGGTGCTTATATTCACCACACAAAACCAAATCATCCGCATGTAATAGATAGGGCACTCTCTACTCTCTTCCATTCTCCTTCATTCTAACACTATCTCCTGCCACCCCTACCCTTAATTCTTTCATAACCCCATCCATATAGAAATTGAATAACCAAGGAGACATAACACATCCTTACCTCACTCCGCTATTAATATTAAATCAATCATTTTCGACTCCATTTATTCTTACACACTATCGTCATAGATACTTTTGATTCCATTCAGAAGCCTACCAACAACACCATATGTCGTTAACACCTGTCATAGAGCACATCAATTTGTTTACAACAATATTTCAAATCTTATAAAAAAAATACATTTAATTCATCTTGCTCTCTCATTATGCTCCAATCATTTAGTTTCAATGTAAAAGATTAGATCCCACAATTTCTATCACTTCCTGAAACGCACCTTTTCATTCACCCATCAGGTCTCAGATACGACGCACTCTCTCGAAACCAAAATTACCAGTATATATCTTCCCATACAACACTCATAAACTAATTTCCCTATAATACCTCAGTTACCCTTATCCCCCTTGCCCTTATATAAGGGTACTATTACTTCTCTCTCAATCCCTCGGAACTATCCCTCCATAAAACGCTTTGTTACATAACTTAAATCAAATCAATTACTATCTCGCCTCCGTTCTTGATTATTTCACCAGTAATTTCCTCTTTACCTGCAGATTTTACCAATTCATATATATATATATATATATATATAATATATTATATTATATATATATATATATATATATATATATATATATATATATATAATATATTACTAATATATATATATATATATATATATGATAATATATTTTATATATATATTATATATATATATTATATATATCATATATATATAATATATATATATATATACTATATATATATATATATATATATATTATGTTTATTACAAACAAAATAAAGCATCAATATAATATATCGAATATCGATAATAATATATTATATATGAACTTATAAAATGTATATATATACTATATATATATATAATATATATAAATATATATATATATATATATATTATATATTATATATAGTATATATTATATATATATTATATATATATATATATATATATATATATATATATAATTTGCTGAAAATTAGTTAAGTTAGTGTGAGGTTTCTCGAAAATAGCCGAAATGAGGATGAGTGGATTCTTACGACCTCGCTAATTCAATTGTTCTTTTCTTTCCTCTTCAAAAAAAACAAAACAAAAAGAAAAACTTTCTTCTATTTTTCTATTGTTTTTTTCTTTCTTGAAGAATCTCAGAGCAGAAGGAGTGCCAACGACTGCCATGTAGTGCCAACAAAACAAGGCTTGTTTTTTCTCTAACTTTTTCATTGTTTAATATAGTTCTCAATTTGTAGAATATATATATATATATATATATATATATAAGAAAAGTTTTATATGTATATTAGTATATATAATAATATATATATATATTATATATATATATTATATATATATATATATATATATATATGAAGAAAAGTTTTAGATGTGTTTAAGCTGTTGAAATATCCAACGGCGTTATATGTTCATTGCTGTTCACATCCATGTGAAGCACAACACATTAGAAAACTATCACTCTCACTAATTTTCCTTCATCTAGAAATCGTTGCAGGGATAGATATTCTTCGACGAGAAAAGCGGGCTTTCATCAAACAAAGTGCGCTAACCTCCTTGGTTCTCCTACTGAAAATTCTTTCTGGCCTCCTGCCAAAAATATCTTTAACAACTTCTGTAAGCCTGCTTTTCCTCCTGTTATTCTATCTGATGGCTCTGTGGCTAATTCTCCAACTGAAAAGGCCAATCTCTTCAGCCTCCTATTTTCCTCTAACTCAACCCTGGATGACTCTGGCATGCTTCTTCCACCTCCTTCTCCTCTCAGGGGTCCTATACCTTTGCCTATGATTACATTTGATCGGGTGCATGGGCTCCTGAAATCTATGAACGTTAGGAAGGCTAGTGGCTCGGATGGCATTCCTTCCATAGTTTTGAGGGAGTGTGATTCCGTGCTGACCCTGCCCCTCGCTCAACTATATTTTCAATGTCTTAATACTAACACTTTCCCTCAGTGTTGGAAGCACCTCACATGTCCAACCTATTCCGAAAAAAAGGAAGCCGCTCTGATATAGCCGAACTATAGCTCTCACTTGTATTCTATCTAAGATCTTTGAAACCCTTTTCAACTCTCACTTCTTAGATCACCTGAAATCTCATTCCCTTCGTTTCGACCGCCAGTACGGCTTTCGGCGCTCAAGGTCTACTGGCAATATACTTTCCTATCTAACCGATTTATGGTTTTCCGTTCTTAGAAACTACGGGAGACTTGCGTGGTGGCCCTTGACATATCCAAAGCATTTGACCGGGTATGGCACTCGTCACTGCTCTCCAAGCTCAGCTCCTTTGGGTTTCGTCCTACTCTTTGCTTACTTATGTCTTGCTTTCTTTCAAGTCGCTTAATATAAACTGTTTTTGATGGGCGACTTCTTCTTTTCCTGTTCATAGTGGTGTTCCTCAGGGTTTTATCTTATCTCCTACTTTATTCCTACTTTTCATTAATGATCTTCTCACCTGCACATCTAACTCTATCCACTCATATGCCGATGACTCGACCCTTTATTCTTCAATTAATTTCAATTCTGCTCCCTCTTTTACTTCTGGAATTGCCTCTCGTCTTAAACTTTCCGATTCTATTCTCGCTGATCTGGATAGAATTTCAGGGTGAGGTCATCTCAACCTTGTGAAATTCAATCCTTTAAAAACCCAACTTTTGCAAATCTCCCTCTCTAAGACATCTTCTAACTTTCCTATCTCTTTCGACGGTTCTCTCGTCTCTCCTGTTGACAATATAAAAATCCTTGGCCTTGATACGAAATAAACAAAAAAGAAAATTTTTTTTTTGTAATCGCCATGCTCTCAACGGTTTGCTTCGGGCGGCCTCGAAGGAAACTCTGGGAATCTGTTAGACTGGAGCATACTTCTTTTCCTCTTCTCTCGAGGTTAACTCTAGCTATACACTCGCGTGCTCTCGCTCTGCCCTTGTATGGAGTACTCGTTCCTCCATGAACCATAAGTCGGGGGCTCTGGTTGACCCGACTTGTTTAGGCAGAGTCAGATCGAATCAAAGGCCAAAAAGGCTTTAGTACTAAACTGTTCTTGTACTTCGCCTTCACTTTGCAGCCGTCTATACTTTGACGGATACAGCAGATAGTATGTGTCGCTCTTTATCTCTTTTCGTATTACGGGAATCGCAAACTCGCGAAAGGTGTCTTCGAAGGGTGGTAAAATTTATCACCTCGCGATACATAACACCTTTACGAGCCTTTGTAGCATAAGGGGTATTTGTGTCTGCGCACATCTTTGTGTGTATAGACTATTGATAACTCGAGTAGTTCTCAACTGGCTCTGCGTGCCTTTCCTCTTTCCTGCAAACCTCTGTTCTATGAAATTATTTTAGCGTAAAATATGCTCAGAAAATTTTGGAAAGGAGATACATAGGTTTCAGTAGCTATTTCCTGTTGAGGGTCACAGAACGATGGCAAGGTGGAATTCCAAACCTCATCTATAATATGAATCACTCACTCTGACTCTGTGTTAACAACATTATCTATTCGACCTCTGTATTTATTTAATTAACCTTCTTTGTTTTGTGTGCCACTAAGTGCTCAATAATCTCTTGCACAATTGTCGCTTTCATAGCTCATGAGAGGGAAGCAGTGCCAATTGGAGTTAATTAAAATAATTTCATCATTTATTTTTCAGTATTGATAGGATTAGGATCACTTAGGCTCTTTTATCATTAGGATTCAAATCCTTAGTTTTCATCCAATAATTATTTTTTTTTGAACTTCATAGTTGTAATTTATATCTCTTATATGCCTGTTTCCTCAATAGAAAATTCATATATGTTGTTTACCTTACAGAAATTCTAATTGATTTTTTTTCATTTCCTTTTTTCATTCATAATGTGTATTTATTTTATAAAACTTCAAATTGCTCTATTTATTAGATTAATTTTATATATTTAAATTTATATTTTCTATTGTTACATTAATATAATTTATGTTTATATTTATTATTTTTACTATGCAAGCTCATAGTATTATATCTAATAACTCATTCTCTATCACTATTGATGATAGTTGGAATTGTCATAATAAATTTTCTATTTATTTCAATTATTTATTACACTAGTATAATTAATTAGACAGAAATTTTATTCTGGTATAAAAATAGATCTTTTACGGAATTGGAATAAGTTGATCATAAATTTTATTTTGATTTAAAAAATCCATAACAGAATTGTAAGTAGCTGCAGTCAAAATTTTTATTTTGGTTTTAACTAATATCTCTATAATATTGGCTTATTATTATTATTATATTTTTTTTATATTTATCACTTTATAATAAATTATTTTTTTTTTTATTTCTATTGAATAAATTTTAATTTTATATGACAAATTTATTTAAAAAAATATTAAATAATATAATATAAATTTTATTTTGTTTTGAAAATTATGTAAAATTTTATTTTTATATTTGACATTATTATTTTTATTATTATATTTACTTTTTATTATTATATTTTTATTTTTTTTATTATTTATATATTTTATATTATTTTTTATTATTTATTATTATTTAATTTATATTTATTATATTATTTAATTATATTATATTATATATTTTTTATATTTTTTTATTTATTTTTATTATTTTTATTATTTTTTAAATTTTTGAAATATTTACTTATTATATTTTTAAGAGAATTTTTACTAATTTATTTTTTTATACTATTTGTTAATTTATTATTATTTTTAATTTTTATTTTTTATTAATTTTGTTATTTATTTTTATTTATTTTTATTTAATTATATATTTTTTAATTATTATATTTTTATATTTTTATTAATTATTTTATTATATTATTTATTTATTATTATTTTTTAATTATTATAATTTTTTATTTTTTTTTATTTAATTTATTATTAATTTATATATATATTTTATAATTAATTATTTGTTAGATTTAAGGATAACTTGGCTCATCTACTTATATTTAATTAATTTTCTTATTTAATCATAATGCAATTT
>JABUQX010018224.1:0-17318 GCA_015478945.1 Trachelipus rathkii
ATTTTTTATTAATCATTTCTTTAACTTCTCACTATAAATTAGAAAAGACAATGAAGAAGAATGGAACAGTTGTATCAATTCAACACATTCACAACTTTCAACCCCTTCTCCTTTATACCCCACCATAACCATGCAATCGCACCAGTATACAAGCATTACTGTGCATGCACATTCCCAACCTAGCTATATGCTAAGCGGGGTTATGTCTAACAATAAATATATATCATAATATATATATCTAATACATTTATATATTATAAACCTTTTCTGAATATTAAGTGTATATATATTACTTATACTTATATAATAATTATATATCATATATATATATATATTAAGGGAAAAGACTATAAAAATTTTAAAACAAAATACATTATTAATTCATATGCAACTTATCATACATACGCATTTGTATTTAAAGCATATACGCATATCTAACAGCTATATATACTTACAGTGTACGTAAAAGTAGAAATTGTATTACATCTATGTCATGTATGCAATATGATTATATATTACGGTTTTAATAGCTGTATAGCAAAAATATTCCCTTGTTAAAATAATTATTCTATCTACCGAAAATATATGGAATTTTATTTTATTAAGAAGAGCTACTACTTATAACTGAAAATGTTTCGTTTATCATTAAGGCAGTTAAGTATTATTGCTAAGATTCCCCTATTGTGGGTGGAAACAGAGTTTTTTTTTTTTTTTTTTTGTAGATTTTGTGTCTTTCTCTGTTTTTCTTTAGAATGTATACATAAAAGTTTAATAATTATTTGCTTTTTTAAAGACAAAAACAAAATTCATTTGTTTTGCTATCATATTTGTATTTTAGTATAATGGTAAAAAAGCTGTCATCAATTCCCCCATTTCTATTTTTTCCAACACCAACCGAACCCAGTTAGAGTAAATTCTAACGCTTCATCACATCACAGCACTCAGGTACAGTTACAGATTTTCGTCACAGTTTTAGTAATTTAAGTTTTAAGGGATATTATAATTTTTTTATTTTTTTGGAGGAAGGGGAATTACCTGCTATGAACCTTCTCTTTTCTGTATTATTAATAATAATATATATTATATAGATATATAATATAAATATATATTATATTATATATACTATATATATATATATAATATATATATATATATATTATATTATATACATGTTGTGCCTAATTCAAAAATTAGTATGATTTGTCTCTCAGTCCCATCCTGACACTATTCCCATGTAAACATGACAAAATTGCAAAAAAAATAAAAAAAGTAGTTTCCCGTGTTGGTATACAAAACTGTAATCTGAAAAATAGTGTATCTATACCCAAATATATATATATTATATATTAAATAATAATAAAATTTACTATACGTAGAGTCTATCTATAGATCATATTATATATAGATAATAATATATATATTAATATATATAATATATATATATATATATATATACTATACTACTTAATATATATATCACTATATATTTATATTAATAATCGTATAATATATAATATATAACAGTATACTATATATATATAAATAATATATATTATTAATATATATATAATATCATATATTATATATAATTATATATATATATTTATAATATTGCTGTAAAAAAATTTCATATTGCAAGTCAAATAATAAAAAAAGATACCGTTTTTCATTTATGACAATGTAAAATTTTTACTGTTATAATTTGCCGTCAATAGGAAAACAATGTATTAAATACATCATATATAATTTTATTTGCGCAAAAATAATGATAATATTAGTAATAACTGATATATATATAAATATATATAATAATAACACTGGAACAACTTGTTTGACTTGTATATAAACTTGTTCTTCTAATATGTGTTTTTCGGAATCAAAATTCTATTTGTGTTGTCCATAAGGTCCAGTTCTCCCTGATCATTCACTCAGAAATAAATAATAAAAATGCAAAATAATTTTTTTATCCTTTCAGAAATGAAAAACCTTTCTATCTTTTCTCTTTTGTAATTATTTTTGCCTTCAATATAAACTTTGTAACCGTATCCCGCATTTGCATATGCAAATATTTTATAAACGTATATAAATCCATTTGTATTACAACTCGTTTTCGTCGTCTTCTGCTCTGCACTTATTGACCAATTAGTTTTGCAATTTTTCTCTACACTTCTTATACATTCTCGCAACGTGTCAAATGGAAGTATCACAGGACAAAATCCAATACGATTTTTGAATTCAGCACCAGAAAAACAATAAAGAACACGTCTTATATGCAAGTCCAAAAAAAATTTTGTTCAATGATATTATTATTATTTAGGCATGAACTTCTTTCTAAGTTTAGTTAGTCCAAGTATATTTAATTCGAAAATGCTCAAAACACTTTCTGAATTCTTCGTATACATATGTAATTATAACACCGATATATTAGCAATATTAGATAATACATTCATGTGCACCTCATGTATCAAACCCAGCCAATATCTTCAGTTTAATTAACAGTATTTTTGATATATTATATATAGTATATAATAATTATATACTATATCATATAATATATTATTAAATACTTATATCGTACTTAAATATAAAATATTATTAATAATATAATATAATATATATAATAAAGGAAAATTATTAGTTGTACGCATACGTAAATAATTATTTTATCTTCCAAAATTGGAAAATGCAGACATGATCATAGCTACTCATTATTTTATATCCTATACATGAGCCATTGTATTTATTATTATTAGTACCTCTTATATTAATCTATATGTTACTAACAATAACTAGTCTCTCAATCCATTGGAAAACAACTATCGTTATAGCCGAACCTATATATTAAATTCTCATGATTTACTGACAAACAATGGGAGTTAGACTTACTCCTAGGTTGTAACCTCTTGAAGGCGATCACCCCTTACCCCTATCCTAGCAGCAGGAACCTAGTTACCCTTCTTCATCAGAATCACCCATGGTCTATACATATTCATCGAAGATATTTTTCTTTTCTCATTAATTCTTCCCAATCAACTTCATTTGAGTCAAGTCCACGGCAGAGTCGCAATTCAACAGATTAAATAATCATTGCTATTCATTAGTCTTATATCATATATTATAATAGTATATATATTATATATATAAATCTATATATAGAAGTTCTATATCTAACTATATATAATAATATATATATATATATGTAATAATATCTATATTATATAATTTATATATATCTATATATTATAATAATATATATAATATTTTCCTCAAATCTCTTTACCTTCAAAGAGACGACGTTCTCAATACTCATCAGAACGATAACGGACCGGAAAAGCAACATGCTTGCCGTTCCACAGAATATCATAAAGCAACTAGTCCTAACTCGTTACTCAATAAGAGTAACCTCTTAAAAAGAGTAGACTACTGTATATGCCAACCATATTGCCAATATAGCTATCATAATGATATATTATAAATATATAATATATAGATTATATATATATAATATAGTTATTATATATTTATATATATTACTTAATAGTATAATATATATAACATAAAATAGTTAATAATATATATAATATATATATATATATATAACAAATTCGATATATATATAAAAGCTTATATATGACTATAGCTTCATTCATACTCATATATAAAATATCAGATTATCTATAAATATTAATACTACCTAACTTAATCATAACTACAACGTATGTTAATATTAATAGAGCTATTCCTATTACTACTATATTATCATATAACTATTATATGTATATATATATATATCTATATTACGAAACTATCTTTTAATGCAATATATGAATTTGCTCACTTAGAGCCCTAGATCTCTACCTGTACTATCTACACGTTATATACATGAATATGTGTATGCATATATATATCATTTTTGACCCCGATCATCCGATATCGACAGACTGATGTAAGAGAGACGAAGAGAAGAGCAGAGATATGAGAAAGAGATGAGAAGAGAGAGAGAGAGAATTTTCCTCACTATGTGTAATATCTTAATGGGGATGAAAATTTCATCTAACATAACTCGGAAACTACATCGTTATCAAACTTAATACAGAAGTAACAAACTCAGCAAACTTCTTAGGCAAGAACAGATTTTAAGAGTACCAAAGAAGAGTACATTTATTTATTGCATCTTTGTCACTATCATTCACACTGTATAATTCCTCTTGCTCACAATTCTTAGTTTATCATCAATTAAGACAAGACAGAATTCGAATCCACATTTTTTCCGATCTTCAAGAATTCTACAGCAATCAAATATTTAACAGATTAATCTTTCAATACCAGGGCTTATTTAGCCACATTTGTACATATTCTGTTATAATCTTAATACCAATCGTTTACTAACAAGCTAATCTAGTGCTAACGACAAATAAACTTAGGCAGTAAAGTAAAAAACTTAGTCGTACTAGGGATTAATGGAATAGGGGAGAGAAACTATAATGCAATTACTATTATGCAGGTAAAATAAATATTTTTAGGTCAACGTGATTAACCAAAGACCATAATTAACATCCGGATACTAAATTTTAATTTCTTTTTATGATAGCATAAAAGGTAAAATTCTTTATTATAAAGTAAACAATTAATAATTTTAAAGCTTATTCATTGAGGAAAGATCCATACTGAGTTTGAGTACCGCAGCACTTTAATCCCATGCACATAATCTATTTTTATTTCTATTTATCTCGCTAAGTTTGAATAAACATACGTGATTCTTTCTTATTGTGCTCCATAAAACACTGAGGTTTGTGTCTTGTTCCGTTTTTCAACGTATTTTCTGTTGATATAACTTACTTTCCAGAATACTTTCATTAGGAGAGGAATTTCGATTGAGAATTAAATAAAACGTTTTTCACTATTCATTTTCATTAAACTTACTTAGTAGCTATATGAAGACTTTAGTTCAATCGATACTTTCCTTTTCATGTGTAGTACTCTGTTCCATTTCTTCGTGATTGTTCACTTATGAGATTATAGGTGCAATGAGTTTTTCCATAATATACACTTTCATTCACTGAATGAAGGAGCCTATATATCCGTGAATCGATACTATTGCATGAGTCTAGTATAATTCGATTGGGATAATAAACCTATTGCAAAAGATTTCAAAGTATGTGTCGTACTGTCGGCGGCAGATACCTAGACCAATCACAAATCGGAGACCTTCTCACGAATGCCTAATTGTGTTATTCTGAGATGTAACGGCAAGGGCATAGTACGATGAACATGTTGAGTATGTCTCTCTATTTTTCACACTGTTCCTTCATTAGGAAAACAGCCTACAGAATCGTGAGAGTCACGACGGATCGGTAACTCTTGCACCATATGCTATAATAGCATTTCCTTATCAATGCAGTGACATCTATTGCAGAATAGAGGAGCGACTGAGAACCAAATTCGATCTGTCTACTTGGGTGATATCATGTAGACTTGTGGAGAATGTGAGATCCTAACTTTATACGTTAAGGAGAAGAAGGGGGGAGGTAGTAGTAGAAATTTAGTGAGTAAATAAACTATGAATAAGTGCTTTATAAAGGAGAGGACATATAAAGCGTCAAAGCGGTGTAGTTCTTTAATCATCTCGCGAAACATATATATATAATTAATATGTAGTGTATTGTGACTTTATATTAATATATTTACAGTGTGTTATATATTACTGTAAATATATTGCTATAAATAATTGTACTAGTATAACATATTATATATATATATAATTATTATATATTATATAATAATTATAATATATATATAGTATATATATAAGTATATAATTATAAATAAATTATATATAATATATTATATATATATATATATGTTTGATGTAAAATTCTAATTATAATAATTTGTCCTGAAAACAAGACAGACCTCTCTACTTTTACAGAATTAACGTCCCTAAAATCATAGTTAATTCTGTGACGTGTGACAGTGAACTCATTGGAGATGGTACCCAAAATTATCAAAATGGATTCCCATCAGTTAGTCTTTTCTAAGATGAAAATTTAAGCAATACTGTGAGGTACAATATGAAATATGTAATCTTATGTCAAAAGTGTTCGCAGAAAATGAGTTAACAATATGTAACAAATAATAATATAATAATAATATAATAAAATTAATAATAATAATGAATAATGAATATATAATATAATAATATAATAATAATAATATAATCAATAATGAATAATAATATATAATAATTAATAATATAATACCAACCACATGTTAGGACTTTATTAGAAACTTAGTCATGAGATTTGGAGAAAAGTATGTATTTTTTTTCTTTATTTTTGATATATTTTGTTATATATGGTTTGTTCGAGTCCAATACGAAAGTATATTAGATCCATAGAGATGGTATAGATTGATTAGGAATGGTTTTAAATGGGTAGGAATTGTGATGTTAGTTTGGAAATTTGTTTGTCCTTTTCTAATGATAAAATTGATTGTACTGGTGTACTTTAATTATAGCTTGTTTAGGTGGTGTCTTTGAGTTTCGCAGTCTTTTTTATCCTTTTATTGCCTAATGTATTAGATATATACAAAATAAGGTCAGGAGTGAAAATTGCTGCAATTCAATTTAATACTTTTCGAATAAGTAATAAGCCTTGTTCACAGATAACTAATATTAGCAGGCAGAATTACTTCCTTGAAGTAAGTAGTAATATCTTGTGCAATTATATATTATCTGGTACCTTCCAAAAATGCTTTTAAGCGGTCTCAAGACCGCTGATGAGTTCCAACCAAGTGTTTGATAGAACATATGATTAACTTCAACCAACGATTGTCTGTATATGAGCCTGTTAGATGATGAGGAGGCATAGAGTGTTGTTGGAAAGAGTGATTTATTTGAATGTGCGCAATTGGGTTAAAAATATTTTATGCGTATTGTACAGTAAGCAAACAGAATTAAGAGTAACTGTAGTACAAAGTAGAAATGTAATAAAGAAAAAACGCACTAGCGCTAAACAATTTGCATTAATATAAAATGCCAACATTGCAACCTGAGTTTCAATACTCACTAATCGAGATATATATATATATAATATATATAATATATATATATAGTATTATATATATATATACTATTATATATATAATTATAGTATTATATATATATATATATATATATATATATATATTATGAAATATTATATATATATATTATATATATAGTATATATAATATATTATATATTATGTTATATATATAAAGATTATTATGAAGAATAGATGTAAACAGATGAGAGAATATTATATATTTATAATTAATAAATGATTAAATTTTAGAACTAAAAAATTAAACATAATTTAATCATTAATTAAAGTTTGATTAAACAATATACTTTATTTTTTCACTTGAAATAGGCTTAATTTTAATATAATGAACTACATACTTGTTTAAAGGTAGTATAGTAATGTTGTAATTAACGAAACACTAGTTCGGGCATTTCAGAATCGGGTTTGACATAGTTTTGAACCCCTATACTATAGGATTGTACAAACGGTTTGTTTGATGCCGTTTTTAATATTGTCCGGTGTTGTAATCGCGGTATATGTAAGAGCATCTCTCTTGGGCTACGAATAAGGAGAATGACAGTCTGTTGGTACTCTATGTATACAGGTACGGTCGTAGCATTGTATTTCGGTCTGGGTCTAGTATCACTTTGTATTATCGGTTATAGCGAGTACGTTTTGATTAAGTTATGGTAACTCGTTACTGCTGCACTAGCTTAGGTATGCTTGGTACGAGTGAAGATGTTGAGTATATATTATTGGAGTGGCAATTATGGACGCCATCGTGCACGTTCTTAAAAAGTATGAAAGAAAGTGAGATACGACTTTTATGCCTTCCGCAGAGCTCTAGGCGCTTCTGAAGCGGGGTCTGTGTGTTAGGATTTTCGGGTGCTGTGGTTGTATATATATAGATGTTGAAATTATCGCGCTAAATAACGTCTGCTTATCTCACCATGTTGTAGTTATAAGATCTGATTCGTGATAAATTTTTTAGACGTCATGTTAGTTACTTATTTAGAGCTGAATATCTAATTCTTTAATCTGATTTAATGTAGTTAATATATACGTAGAGGAAATTTGATTTTAATCTATCTGCATTATGATTAAATTTTAATTTTATAGATATTTTAATTTATGATGCTTAAATTTGTTTATGATGCTAAATATGTGTTTGTTAGCATAGTGGTACTGTGAAGAGGCTGGTAGAAATCCTTATAGAAAGTGTGGTAGCACGGTTTAGGGGTAGACGGCGGTACGTGTAAGTTTGTGTCAGAGGTGAAAATGGATATTAATGACATATTCGTAAGGTTTTACTGATTGTATATGTGAATTTTTTTGTTGAAAGCTGAAGAACGAAGTGTATAAGATTATGTAAGTATGAACTAGCTGTGACTTGGTATAAATGCACTAAACGCGAACAAGAGGTGAGAAACATAATATTCTTAACAATATCTATAGTGAAGAAATTAGTATATGAGATAAGTAAAAGTGTAAGAATATAGGTTCGATTATTTAATTATACATAAGGACGAGCGAAATGTAAATTCATATTTTTTAAAAATAGAAAAATAGAAAGTTTATCAATTTTTTTTAAAACTACAGTATAAATAGAAAATGTGAGAAAAATGGTATAGTAGACCGCATGTTTTTGTTAGAGTCTCTGAATACATATATAACAGTGTGTAGGGATTGCTCGCGTATATTGTTCTATTAACGCGCTGTACTGTTTTTTAGTTGTATTTATATTCAATCTTTTCGGTATATTATTATATTAGTATGATTATAAACCATGATTAATTATTTATATTGTAAGTTATGTATTTTATATTCTTTTTAATAATTATTTATTAAGGCCAATTACGGTTATAAGAGAAGCCCTTAGATCGCATTGAGAGATTCTGGGGGTGGTAGTGGCTCATACATGCAATCTCTTTTATCGAGTCATGAAAGCTCATGAGGCTAATCTTGGAGCATAATATCAGTGATAGCGGGGTTCCTGAAACACAATAGCATAAGCTACACGCGTGCGCGCTTTTGTCAGGCACTGACACAAGTCGACAGTGCATTAAGTTCATGATAGTTAAAAAGGGCAACCCTTACTAAAGTTAACCCTCAAGTTCATGCTGTGGACCGCCCCAGTACTACAACACATCACACTATGGGTTTCATACAGTATAAGGAGCTACAGCGAGGGATTTGATATTATTTTTTAATTATATTTATATTTATTATTAATTGATTTATATTATATTGATTTATATTTAATTTTGGATGTAAAATTATTTATTAATTAATTAATGTTATATATTAGGAATGTAGATGTAGCACGATGGTTATTAGCTAAGTTTCAAAGATAATCTAGGAGCTGTGAGTAAAGAACAAGGTGAACGATTCTTGAAAATTAATGAAAAACCGACTAAAAACGATGAGGAGAAGCTAAACATGATAATTTTTTTATTTTATTGAATCCATCTTTAACAAGTAGATTTAGTTAACAATTAAAAATAAAAATTTGGTGAAGTTATTTATTCCCTTAAAAATTATTCTTACAGAAATTATTGTATAAACCTAAAATGAATTATGATTTAGTTGCTATAAGTACAACGGAAAGAGGGCCAGTAGAAGAGCAGTAGTGACGGTAATTATCGTTATCTTAAAGTGATTAATCTCTATATGATAATGGCACTCTGATAAGTGGTAGGTTTAATGTTGTTATCTGCAAGCGAAATATATCAAATAACTAGTAAATTAAGTACAGTTTTGATTATGTTATATGTATTGCAGGTTCGTGTGTTATTGTAGTTTTGAACGGCGCTTCCTCCATTCGTAAACTATCCTTACACTTGAGATTAAGTGATATGTTAAGCGTATCGTGTTGTTGCACAATGGGAATTAGTGTTTCTTATTCTCATAAAATATTACTAGTATTTATCCGGAGATGATTGTATGATCTTATGCTAATTGTTTAATTTTAATAGTTCTGTCAAATGATTGTAAAATAACTTGTGTATATAGACTATAAGTGTCATTTGATATGGTTAATGAATTTAAATTTTCAGACTCATGATTAGGTTAATGGGTAATTAGGTTTATGAGTACAACGCTTGTGGGAAATGATATTAAAATTAGCAATAGCATTTAATGAAAAACTTCCATGTTATTTTATGATATTTGAGAATTTTGAATAAAAAAAATAAGGTATAAAAAATCAAAAGATATGGATAAAGTGTGTATAGGTTACGTTATTTGTTTAGAAGAATTAATTATTTAAATAATAAAAAATTTATTAATATTCTAGGTATTGCTATAAGGAGAATTATCCAGCGTATATTACACGAGATAATAGCTACTTTTACATGTTTTGTAAGTTATAACTGAAGATGCGAGATTGTTTTTAATTATTTACGTAAGGTAAGCTTCTCAACAGTCACTATTCGGTTGGCTAGTTTCTTCAATATAATGAATGTAGTGATTATAATAGTTGAATAATAAATTATAATGTACGAAGCCGGCGTGAAGAGTATTGAATTATCAATGATGTGTTATTAGAGCGCCAGATTTTATTTTTTTTAAGAATATAGAATATATTAGTTTTTAACGTCAGTTTATACAAAGTTGAGTTGTTTATATAATATATTATATATATGATATATAATAGTTATATTATATACTATTATATACTATACGTTTATAGTGATTCTTAGTAATGTAGATACTCATTAGTCATTATATATGGTATATACGCTACTTAATTATATGAATATATAGTGAGTATAATATAGATATACTTATTATATATAATGTATACTTATATAAATATTATATTATATATATATTATTACTTATATAAATATTAGTTAATTATAATTATTATATATACTCATAGTCAAGAGATAATTTAGAGCACATTGTGATCATTGTATGTATTGGTGTTGATAGGGTAAGGCTATACGAAGTGAGCTGTATAGATATCGTATCTTATCAAGTTATTAAGTTGTTATGTTACTTTTAGCCGTTTCTGTTGTGACGTTAATGCCATCACTTAATTACCAAAGTTTAAAACATAAAAATTTGAGGTAGGTAATTGTGTATATGTGATCGGCACGTGATTATGTGAAATTTATGTTTATGTGCCGATGGATACTTAGGAGCTAAAATATGTGAATTTCTCTCTTTATGAATTTTGATTTAACATTTAATAGATTGGCTTCGGACTTAGTTGTGAAAATGCATATTAATCAAGGCTGTTTTAGATTAAGGCGTGTAGAAGCGCGCTGTGTTGCTATCTTTTGATGATTTTTTTTTGGTGGTGGAAAAATTATTTAAAAGAAATGGTCGCTAATTTAAAATGAAATATTGCCGATTTTTTGATTAAATTGTTGCGAAGGCTATTGATTATGTTAATTTTATCTACATGCACCATTTTATTTATCGTAATAATAGGTAAATATGTTTTAACTATGATATAAAATACTGTTTATTGTTCATTTTTTTGAAAACTTGTAGAGATATGTTGTGTGAAGCTGTATGAATTTAGCCTTGAGAGAAGTTATTTGCTGCTTTGTTTTTAGAGTTTTTTAAGTTGCTTAAAGAAAGCTCAAAAATTGCGTTAAGTGTGTGTTTACTATTCTTTATGTTTGTTAGGTGATTTGACTTTGGTTATATGATAATAATTGTAACTATAATACTGTATAAGTTGATGTTGCTGCGTATTCAATCTCTTAGATGTAATGCGGGGGGGAGGAGTAAATAAATTTGATATCTCTGAGATATTTAGTATTAAGCTACTGTAGCGTTAGTTGCATGATGATATTTTCAACTAAACGAGGTTCCATTGCTAGCTATACTAGCGACGACTAGTGAGCATCTCTTTCCTCAATACTTGGGTAAATTTGACTTCTTTTTATCAATTTAACACTTCCTGTAGAGGTGTCTCATTTCTTATTCAAATTGCTTGCCTTTTTTATTAATGTTATGAATGGTGTGCAACAGTCACGATAATCGTAAATCAAATTGTGTCAATAGATTTCTTTGGAAATGGCATTGACGAAAAATTTGATCAATTAATTAATCTAACTTAACGGCGAAAAAAAAATGATGTATTAACTCGGACAATTAAATATTGATATTACATTATGGCAATGATATGATTTTGAGATCGCCGGTGAGAGAATGCAGTGAGTTTGATCACGTATATAGCGTGAGTTAGTCTGATACTCGTTTATGTGTTGAATATCGTACATAGATGAGATTATGAGTTAGATGGCTCTTTTTTGGTAACAATGGTTAGAGTATAATTAAGTGTGACTACAATTATCTGTGAAGTCATATACTAAAACTAATAGGTGGCGATTGTATAATTATAAGTAAAAAGATATATTTTGACTGTTTATGAGGGGTTAGCGAGATTGTAGAAGGGCGCTTGTTACTGTGAGGCAGCTTGAGCTATTGATTGTGTATTTATTGTGTGTGCGCGCATAGAGGCGGCAAGTGCGTTAGTAGATATAGTGCAAAATAATTGTATTTGTACTTATTAAACACTATCTGGTTAAGGAGTTAAATTGGAAGTAAAGAGGCTTGACTTAGTATTGAGGCAGTTTGGGCATTGTTATTTTGTGTTTTCGCCCCCCGAGGAGCAAACGGCGCTTGGGAAATAAAAGAATGTGAGTACTTTTTGAAATCGAAGAATATTAAGCTAAAAAGTAAAATATTTGACATGAGTAATTGTTAGATTTATGTTTGTTGTGTCGAATGTGTACTGAAGGAGAGTTTAGAGTAGGTGATTGGTAGTAACGAGATTACTGAAACAGGCTGTGGTAAATAGAGAAGGTGTTTGAAAAAAAAGTAATACGTAGCATAAGTATGATATAGGGTTATGTGGGTTAGTGATAAGTGAGGATAGTGAGTCGGTCGTGTGATAGTATATGTAGCATGGTGAGCAAGTCTTAGAATATTAGTGTTGTTGGCGTTGATTAAAGGTAAAGCGGATTGATGCAGTATGTGTGAGTTAGGACAACAAAATGTTTGAATGGTCAGGTATGGTGGCTGTGCAATGATTAAAGTTTCTTTGATGGGACGCGATAAGGTATGGGCTAAGTCTTGAGGCGATAAGCGGGTTTTAACATGAGGATGTATGTGTTACATCTCTGTAGTGTGTATGTATAGTGATAGGACTACTGTGTGCTTGATATAGGGATGTTAGTAGGGATCTAATAAGTATGCTAGATGTGTGATCAGTTCGATAGGGACAATGCTATAAGGTTTATTCGTGTTAAGATGTGTGAGAAGAAAATTGATAAACAAGAAATGAGAATTGATGAGCGGGTAAATAAAGATGAGAGGTTAGTGTTGTTGTGAATAAGCCATATAATTTCTGATTAATAGAACAAAGGTGACATCAAAGAAAACTATTGTATGGGATTGGTTTGGTGAGTCTATGTCGAGTAGTAGGTACAGTGGTTATTAGTGGTGAGTGTAGCTGAGAAGATGATTCGTACGTTCTGTACAGCTATGGGTAGGGACTATGCAGACGAGTGTAATGAAAAAAGTGGACTTCGAAGCTGGCCGTAAGAGGAAATGGAAACGAACTGGATGGGAGGTAAGTATATGTGAGTATATGGACAGATGTAGCTGGGAAGTAGAGAAAGGTATAGGCAATATATAGGTAATAGGTGTAAATATATGGCGGGACAGGGGTGTTAGTGAAGTAAATAGGGAGTGTTTGGTTAATGGAGATGATGAGCGCGGGTTTAATGTCACAGACGCAATCTGTGCACGTTTAATAAGAGGCGAAGCTGAGGAGATGAATCCTAAGTTCGAAACTGAGTTAGTGTCAGTGGGACTGACATTGCGAAAGACAGTGTGTAGCTCGGGTTCTGGCCGTATGAGATAAAAGATATATATAGATATTGCTATAGGATGTGCAGGCAGGGAGTATAGAGATAGCGCGAGGAGGTGGTCTCTTGTGAGAGACGCATTATATATTTCACTATATCACAGTTATGCGTGAGAGATAATTAAAAGCTAGTAGTGAAGTTCAGTCGGTATGAGTTTCACTACCTCACATGTTTACACATATGAGAGAGAGCACTGTGCGTGGAGATAATAACGAATATATGAGGAGGCACAACACGGGTCTAATAGTGTGGATTTTGTGAGCTGAGCTTAAGTTCTTGCGTAGAGAAGCTGAAGATGATGATGATGTTAGAGATGGAAAGAGTTTGAAGGTAGCGTAAGTGAATCAACCTGCTATATGAAGACAGGATACAACTTTAGTTACATATAGAAGTGATCTGAAGTTTTAGAGACTTTATGAAAATGTTTATGGAGGGTTGTCGGTATCTATAAATGATCAGGGCATCAAACCATAAATAGCTATTACGAAGAGGTAGAGAGTAAGAATCTGAAAGCATTGGAATAGTGCACTAGCGTCAGAAGTTAGAGAAGAGGCATATCGCAAGAATGCATAGAGAGTGATGACCAAATTTGTAATTATGTAGTAGATAGGAGAGTAGAAAAGGTGGTATAGTATGATTCACTGTGAATGCGGTAAGACAGGGATGAAGAAAAGTATTATTTCACAGGGGATTGTGTCCTAAGCTAGGAGAGACTGTTCATTACATGTAAGTGTCGGGGATGTATATATCCTGGGCGTAGAAATGGGGGGGCTTCTAAGTGATTTGGCTGATTACTCGTAATGATCGGAAGTAGAAGTATTAATGTAGTCGGAATTTATAAGAGGGATTAGAGAACAATGAGTGGTATGGTAATAAGTTTAACGAATTGTTGGGCGTGTGAAACTATGGTGAAGTAGAGTTGGAGTAGAATGAGTTTTGAAATTTTATAAGGGTCATTATATGATACTAAAGGCATATTGATACCGATTAAGGTCGCCTTAGCATAGTAATTCACATGCTAGGAGATTAGAAAGTAGATTATATCGGGAACTCATTTGAATGTCGAACTAATAGATGTATTGTATATTCCTAAAGAAATGTATGTTCTGCTTAACCGAACCGATAAATGTAATTAATGAAATATAGCACTTTATTTATTCTAAGTTTTGTGATTTATTTTAAGGAATTGTGTTGATGATTTTTTATGACTATTGAGTTACTGTAACACGTTACGTGCATATCTAATAATAAGGCGGTGAATTGATGGGTTCTGGCTATGTTGGTAAGCTGCAAATTGAGTTAGACTTGTGTGTTGTATGTACGTTCATTTTAGTCAAGCTCAATTAGACGAAATTATGGGATAATTCATCTATAACTAGGCAGTTGTGTATTTATAGCGGCAGTGATGGATGAAAAAGGATTGAATGTAATGTTATGATTTCAATTTATTTTATATAAGAAGAAAAAAAATAATTAGGGTAATCAGAGTTATGTATATGATTAATTGATTAGATGATTTAATGATTAATTATAATTATTACTAGATTATTTATTTGATTATATTGATTTATTGATTAAGTTTGTATTTTTATTTTTGCTTTGTATCGCAAGTCATTGCATTCATGAGTTGAGGGTGACTGGGTGCTTTTTTTATGTTAGGAAGAGGTAAAAAAAAAAAAGGGATAGTAAAGAGATAGCTATGAGAAAGATACAATGCATTATAGCCTCTGGTCTTATTAGGGTGGTTTTAAATATACGTTGCAGCGTTATAGGATTAAAAGCTGATCTTGCCTTGACACTGCTTAAATGCGCTAGCCAATGTAATTTCATCTAAGAAGTATAAATACGCTGTTGATAGCGCATACATTCTGTCAATTCCGTGCGCACAGAACGTTAAGTAAATTGCGGTAAGTGTTAAATGGTCAATAATTTATCTCCCTAGTCTGCAGGGCGGGGGGAATAAGGTATAAAGGAGAAACGTTTTGAAGGAACCGGAGGGAGCTAGCGGAGTATATTTCATTTGCAAGTTGACATTGTCTACCAAGTATTTTGGATAGTTATTGTGCTCGGAATGTGACATGCTGGAAGTATATTTATGATGAAATCCTTGTACAGTTTTCCTGGAATGATTTGGGCTTGCATTTATATGCTCGATGTCTGTTTGTATTACAAATTATTGAATCAAAAAACCAACACACACAATACATAACAATGTAAACGAGGAAGAGGAAATGCCTCCACCTACTCAACAGGATATTTTGGCGCTCTTGACGGCGCAGACCCTTAATATTAAAAAATAATGCTTCGAAACTTTGGTGTCTATTGCGCTCAGTAATTTTCTGTCTGTTATAAATTATCAAATGCAGTTTGCACATTTATTTATTGCTTTTGAAAATAAAAGAGAAATTTTTAATAGAGTGAGATTTGTAGTGGAAATTTGACCTTTGCGTCATTGGGGGTCTGCAATGTATTGATGTATATTTTATATTTAAATTTTTTGGTTTATAGTATGTCGTTAATATTTGTAATCTTTGAAATTGATTTTAAACTTTTAGTTAATGTTCTAGGCGTAAAAAATGTTGTCTTTTTGTTTTATCTTAATTGTTGAGGTCTATTGTTTGTTGGAATTTTTATTTTTTGAAGATGCGAATGCTGTAGTATGTAATTGATAGGCTGGCTATGAACCACTAAACCCAAATGGCATAAGCTTTAAAGGCCAAAAAAGCAGCCGTACTCTGGACAATCGAACATACTCCTCGCCGCTATTAAGCTTGGCGGATACGTCGGCTAAACTCCAGAACGCAATAAGTCGCTTTTAAGTCTTGACACAGAACAGGTAAGTTTGGCATAATTCTATATATTTAATGCAATAATATCATAAGTTATTATTAGTATTATATATTCATGTTTATTCATTATTATTATTTATTAATTATTATGCTTTGCGCCGTGCTTTTATACGGCTTTTAGGTGAGGACTTGGCGGCCGCAAGTCAGAAAAAATGATTGCACCCCTTAAAGAGCTTTCAAGCCATGACGGGTAGCGGACTCTTAGCTTAATGGCATGTCTCGTCTGTAATGTGGGGGTTGCTATGGAAAATAGTAGCCCCTGTGGCACCTGGATGGGCTTATGCAGTTTTATGACGCATTACGTCCTGCTTAGACATGTTAAGAAAATTCCGCATTGTCTACGCCTTTATGTAATGCAGCCCTTGTCTTCTCGCCTTCTGCAAAGGCTCAACATTTCTCTTCTGCTCAGGCATTCTTAGCTGGACGTCATATAGCATATTTAGTAGATTTGCTATAATGCTTCACAGCTGATGCGAATTCTGAAGCGAACACTCACGCTATACTATACCATC
>JABUQX010018225.1:12500-31246 GCA_015478945.1 Trachelipus rathkii
GGAGAACATATTTTGAATGATTTTGGAATGAAATATAAATTGCATGAGTTTCTTGAGTTTGAAGTTGAGAGTAATTCCTCAAGGCAGCATCCCTGCAGCGAATAGCATAGGAACAAGCAAGAGTTCAAATAAAGATTATCAGGTCTAGTTGAAGAAAAAGAATAAAGAATGTACACCTCCATGCCAGAGAGAATCACCTTGGTTAAGCATTCTAAACATTTTGAGGAAACCCTCCCACTGAAGAAGTGGTCACTCTAGGGAAATTAAAGAATTATCACGAAGTTTGACCAGTTTGCGGGGTAAGTGCTAAAAATCTGAAATTTTCACACATTATACTACTACCATAGATGTTCCTTCACCTGCAATATTGACTTTGGTATTTGCTTGTTTTAAGAAATACAGCCATTCAAAAATGCCCAAAAAAATTTTTTTTAAGTTGTGTTATGATAGCTATTATTATAGTTCAAGACAATCCATAGACAAATGAAATAGTGTGGCATCAAGGAGAAATGAAGACAATGTTAAAAAAATTTAATTTTAAGGTTAATATACATACAGAATGTACATTATAATCTACTGTAATGATCAAAATTAACTAAACTTTTAAAAAAGTTGAGACAATATATATTATATACTGTATATAAAAAAAAAAATAAATAAATTTTTAAAAAATAGATATATATATATATATATATATATATATATATATATATATATATATATATATTACTCATCAATATTTTCAAGCTCAAAAATGTATGATATCAGCAGGAATTCTTCCGCAGTTTACAGTGGAGCACAGTAAAGCGCGACATTAATTCAGTTATGCAAGCTAAGATTTTGAAGTGTGCTTGTGTCGCTCTTACATGTTGATGTAAATCAAAATATAACGGGCCTCTTTTTCTTAAAAAATGTTGTGTGTTGCTATGTTTATGTTATATAGTATAAATATATATATACTATATTATATATAATATATATATATATATATATTTATATATAGTATATATATATATATATATATATATATATACGGTATAATATATATTATATATATATATATATATATATATATATATATATATATATATATATATATATATATATATATATATATATATATATATATATATATATATATATATATATATATTGTATATATATATAATATATTTATTATAATTTTCAGATTAAAACATTGTTAAAATTTTAAAAAAAAAAAAATTTTAAATAATTAAAAATGAGTATATGTTCTGTTGGAGAAGTAGTAAACGAAGAATGCCATAAAACTGTTTATGGTGCTGTTTCAACTTCATTAAAACAATTAACCTCATTTGATGACAGAAAACAAAAGCTACTTAAGTTACGAATCAGTAATGGTATATCTACAATTTGTCAGTACCATTACAAGAAATTTGTATTGAAATACAACCATCTTTTTGGATATTACTGTTCAGATCCTTTAAAAATCCATAGGAAACGAATTACTAAAGATTTAAGAGAAATAAAGTTGGAAAACATTTCTATAATTTCCCCTGCAAATTCAAATGTGTGCTTAATTCCCGGAAAATCACTTTGCCGAAATTGTCACTCAAAATTGTTTGTTGCCAATCCTGAATCCGTACCAAATGTAAGTGATATCGATCCACAAGATAATTTTGTCCCAGCTGATGAAACATTTCAAAGACTGGATTCAGCTTGTTCCATTTTAGGATTATCTCCTGTTTCTAAATTAAGAAAGGTGAGTTGTGTAAAAAGAGAAGAAGCTGTGAGATCAAAAGTTAAGAAAGTAGCAGGAATAATAAGAACGAGCTTAGACTCATGTTTAAGCTATGATGATTCACGTAAACGTGACCGTCAAGAAAATATAGTAAGCTCAGTGAATGAAGATTATATGAATTTGATTGCTAAATTGAAAGAAAAGTGTGTGATTGCATCCAAAGAGGAGAAAGTAAAAATATTGAGAATGCTTCCTGACTCTTTGACAAAGCAACAAATTGCTACGGAATTCAAAGTAACAGATCGTTTAATCAGATTATCCAGAAAGTTAGTCAAAGAACAAGGCGTGTTACCAATATTAGGTCAAAAGAAAGGGCCCGTAGGTGTAAGCAAAGAAACCATTGAGAAAGTTCAAGAATTTTTTGAAGATGATCAAAATAGTAAAAGGTGTTCAGGTATGAAAGAGTGTAAGAAAGTGATTATAAATGGTAAGAAAGTCACTAAACAAAAGCGTTTATTGTTATCAAATCTTAATGAACTCTATGTGCATTTCAAAAATACTCATCCTGAACATAAAATTGGTAGATCAAAGTTTTGTGAATTACGCCCCAAATGGTGTATCTTAGCTGGGTCGTCAGGCACACACTCTGTGTGTGTTTGTATTTTTCATCATAATATAAATGATTTAACTGATGGTGCTAAACTCCATGTCAAATACAAAGATTTACTTGATGTATTAGTGTGTGATATTAATAATTATAACTGCATGATGAGCTTGTGTAAAGAATGTCCTGATAAAGGCATTATTCTTGAAATGTTTAAAGAGTTTGAGGAGGAATTGCCCGACAATGTAGAGTTTAAACAATGGGTAACAACTGACAGGGCTGAAATGGTGACAATCATAAAAAATCAAGATGAATTTTTTGAATCCCTGTTTGAAAATTTGACAAATCTCAAAAGTCACCATTATATTTCTAAAATTCAATCGTAATTTTTTAAAGAAAAACTTTCTGAAAATGAATGCATAATCTTGGCTGATTTTGCCGAGAACTACACATACGTAGTCCAAGACGAAATTCAAGGGTATCATTGGGTCAATGACCAAGCTACTTTGAACCATTTGTCTAGGTCTTTAGAAGATGAAAGATAGTAAATTAAGAAGTCACTCTCTTTGTGCTTTAAGTAACTACTTAGAGCACAACACATCAGTTGTTCACGTCTTCCAAACATATGTAGTGAAATATATTAAACATAATTTGCCTAAAGTTGAAAAGCTAGTATATTTTTCAGATGAAGTGGTACGCCAGTATAAATAAAAAATTTTGTTAAATTTGAAATTTGAACACTTCATAAAAGCTGAATGGCATTTCTTTGCATCTTGCCACGTGAAAAATGCTGTGATGGTTGGCAACAAACAAGCGCGTAATTAAAGCAAAGTCAACTTCTAATCAGTTATTATATTATTTCATGTAGACCAATATATTATTCTGCAAAGAGAAAATAAGAGAATAACTTATTTTCTCGTAAAGGAAGAAAAAATGAACAATGAAAACTTAAAACGAGATATGAAAAATTGTTTGAGAATTAAGGGAAAGGAACTTTCAAAAATTCTTTCCACTTTCAGAGAACATAAATATGGTGCTATCCAACCTCAAAACTGACGTTACGAAGAACATGTTCAGCAAAATGTTTCATTCCAGTGTTAGAGATAATTGACACAGTACTTTGCTATATGATGACAATGATGTTGAAAGGAGAAGAAATAAGTGTGGAGATGATGAATGTTTACATATATTTTTATCATCCTTCCGGACCCAGAACTTCATTCAAAATCAGATTGCGATCGTGTATGGTCCAATGAAAAAATTATTTTTAAGAAACTTTCTGGGCTTGAAATAAAAATGTCATTAACATGCAGAAATTACAACATCTCAAACAAAGTTTCGAAGAAATTCTCTTTTCTGATCAATCAGATACAGTGCAATATATATATATTATATATATTTATATATATATATATATATATATAATATATATATATAATATATATATATAATTAATATATATATAATATTATATATATATATATATATATATAATTTATATATAATAATATGATATATATATATATTATAATAAATATATTGTATATTATATATATATACTATATGTATAGTAATATATATATAATATATATAGTATATATACGGTATATACTACGTTCACTGTGCATTTAAAAGTTTTTTATTTTAATTTACTATATATATAATTAATATATATAATATTATATATATATATAATATATATATAAGTATATATATATTAATATATATTATTATATATAATATATATATATATATATATATATAAGTATCAATTTTTAAAAGTATTTAGTTAATTTGTATTATTACAGTAATATGATGGTACATTCTTCTGTATATTACCTCTTAAAATTAAATTTTTTACATTGTTTTCATTTCTCCTTGATGCTACACTATTTCATTTGTCTATTTATTGTCTTGAACTATAATAATAGCTATCATAACACAACTTAAAAAATTTTTATTGGGCTATTTTGAATGGCTGTATTTCTTAAACAAAAATACCAAAGTACTATTTAAGGTGAAAGAACATCTATGTAGATGTATAATGGAGAATCATTCAGATTTTTAGCACTTTACCCACAAGATATTACAGGGTTCAAAGTTACAGATTTTTCCGAAAAATTGATGTTTGGACATTTTTGTAATTGTTTTAAAATATTTACCAAACGTTCATAAGATTTAAGTAAACCTACTTTAGTATGTACATAACACATAATTTTATATCGTCAATTATTTCCTCTTTTAATAATAACCCAAGAAAATTGGAAAATTTCTTGAATTTAACACAATTTTCGATTTTTCATGGAAATTTATTTCTCCAAAAAAATAACAGGAAAGGCCAAATGTACCTAAAGTATCCCTAACAAATCACTCCATCCTAGGAAATTTTGGTATAAAGAATTACATGAGAGATTGACAAATATTTAACCTCTATAGTGATAAATCCTTTCACTGATCAAACAGTTTTGGCCATCACCCTGTTACAGACAGAGTAAATCTACAAAACGAATGGTGCTCTGACTTTCCAGGGATAACATAACTACCATGCAAAATAATAAAATTTTCATAAAGTTATGTAAGCCACCAACTTCCATTATTTTGTACTCAAAAATGATAGACTCCTATATATATATATATATTATATATTATTATATATAATATATTAATATATTATATAATATATATATAGTATATATATTAGGGTGCAACGTCTCTCCGGCTTGGCGGAGTTCCAGCCTTTTAATAGATCTCCACTCCGGCCGAAGACCAACTAGTTCCGGCTTTCTCCCGCCGGAGACTATATTTTTAAAAGGTGTTTTTTGAAATAAAAATAGTTATTATATTTTCCAGTGTTAATGGAACATTTTCTAAAACAAATTATTATACAAGTGATTCAAAGACAAAGTTGTAAAAAATTAGTATTTTATTATTTGTTGTAGTGATAATATCAAGTCCAACAAAATTAATATCTCACCGTATGATGAAAATTATTAATATGCATAGGATGTACGACTTCATTTACTAATTGACCAAAAATTTTGATAATTATGAATTCTTATGGGTGCTATAATGTCGCTAAAAATACACTTTTTGAAATCATACCTGGATTTCCTCTTGTTAATTGTGGTGCCGCTAGCAACGAACTTTTATACTAAATGCTATTATCAGACAAAAGACTAAAAAATTATGATACCGTAAAACATATTTTGAGAAATTTTAGTTTTTTCTTTTTTGATGTGGTAGTCATGAAAATCGAAATCTTAAAGCTTACCATCCATAGTAAATGTTTTTCTCAAATTTAAACCTTCCTTATATGTTTACCATGAAACAAAATATAAAATTTTAAACTTAGAAATATTTTAGGCAATCGAGAAACCGTTAGGAAATAATTTGATTTAGAATTTTTGACCTTATTCCCTGGAGCATAAGGACCATTCTTGCATGAAATGACTCGAGAAAAATCAGACAAACGCGAAAATACTCTTAAATGTAAAAACAAAGCTGTCAATAGGCTTCTGGAAAGAAATGGGTGTCGTTTTTCCGTCTGATGAGCATTTTGGTATTTTTTTTCATAGGTTTTATTAATTTCCCTATTAATATTCTTGATGCTAAAGAAATTTTTTTTTCAAAAAGCATATATTTGGACTTTATATGTCATAAATAAAATGTTTACATGATATTAAAGAGTTATTTCAATTTTAACTTGTTTTGGGCACGAAAGGGTTAGTAAATTTTTGAAAAATGCAAGTGGCCAAAAATTGAAATGGGGGAAAGTGAGTCACTATGCTGGGGGATAATAGGTCATTGAATATTATTTCTCTAATGATTGTACATTAGTATTTTTAGTTAATATTATAGTAATTTATAAACAGTATTAAAGGGTTGTAAACATTAATTGGTAGGAAAAACAATATAACTTATATTTTATTATATTTTTAAACAGATAGCTATTTGTTATAAAGTATTAAATTTTATTTATTAAATTTTTTATATATTGCCTTTCAAACATATTATTAAAAAAAAAAGAAGTTTTATTATTTTATACTAATTGAACAAATTATTTTACAAAAAAAATATTTTTTTTCCATGCTAAGGAGTATTAGCTGTTCCGTAGAACACCTCTCCTACAACTCAAAAGACTTACCGTCAACCACTTCTTTCCGGGTTTTTGAACTTCACCTCTTATCCTTCTTGAAAGGGTTTCATATGGCAGATTGTATTTCTGGGGTTTAGCGGATACTGAAGCCATCTTCACATATTAATACCTGTAGATGCTTCTTGAGTGTAAAAGCACCTGACACCTCCTCTTTGGTACTGGTATCTTCTGGCATCTTGCAATAGTGAAAATAGCATGTGTCATGATTATCAAATTTTACGTTATCAAGACCATTAAATACCATATAAAGGAATATTATTAAAAACTATAAATAAAAAAAGGTTATTTATAATTATAGATATATGTTGGCGGGGGCACTTAAATATTAATATATGTATCGAAATTTTACAACTAACATATAATTAGTAAAATTATTTAGATAAACTCTTGTAAGATTCAACATCTTATAATAGCTGTAAGATGTCATCTGGGTGTACATAAGTACCTACAACTAGCCTTTATTTGGACTGTATTCTGGCATGCTGCAAAGTGAAATAGCTAGTTGGAATTGATTATCAAATTACTACTAGTAAAAGACATTAAACCTAAATATCTTATTAGAACAATAAAAGGGAATATTATTAAAACTATAAAAAAAAAGGTTATTTATTATTACTATATATAGGTTGACTCATTTCCTCCTCCGATGAGCGAACATTTACCATATAAGTGAAACTAATATTTAACAACTAACACTATAGATTGTAAAAATATTTAAGATGCTAAATTTTACTTTCACTGTTCTTCTATTGTGTTAAATGGTATTTTTTTGAAAGTTCAGTATCAAGATTCCTGCACTCTTAGAATTTTTCATTAAAATTTACATTTCAATTCTGAAAAGGGGGAAAATTTTTTGATTATAATATCTCCATTATTTAATTAAATAACTACAAAATATTTAATTATAATTATTAAACGAACTAAACATAATTGGAAACTCCTAATGGTTTCCATTATCTAAATATATGTTAAATATACAAACTACGTCATTTTACCCCTTCGAGCACATCTGCGAAATTAAAATTTGATATTAATTAGTACTTAATGTTGATTTTAAAGTTTTAACAAACTAACATTTAAAACTATATTATATAGTATATATATGATATATATTATATATAATATTTATATATAATATATATATATATATAAAATATATATATATATATATATATATATATATATATATAGTAATTATATATATATATATTATATATATATATATACTATAGTATATTCATAGTAAGCGCATATGTAAGAGTGATTTATCGATACTGTATTTAAAGTATACAAGAAATTTTTGAGAAATTAAATTATATATTGTTAAACACAAAGTCAGTGAATAGGAAAGTTAAATAGCTTATACATTGCTATTTAGGTAACCATTGTCCTCTAATATTTAAAATCAAATGCTCTTAAGTTATGATGAAGAAACGGAAGCTGATCAGCTAGTGTTGGAGAAAGACAATTCCTTTTACTTGTTTAAATATTTCTTGGCTAAACCTTCTCTCGCTAAATACACTTGAAGTGGAGGCAGAGAGATATTTCTAGCTAATTCAAGGTAAGATGTTAATAGTGATAAAGAGTTTTCCTCTTTCCACATAGGATGAGTGATCAGCGTCTGATTTCGTTCCATAAGGGTGCTGCAAAATTTTATTGTCAGGTATACAAACACAAGCTGTCTACAATCTCGAAACTTACTTTGCATTGGCAAGGCCCATAGACAATATGTCGGAAAATATCTCTGGTGTTTACGTCCTGAACGTAGTAAAACTTAATCTCCAATTGATGGTCCACGCCTGTATGTATCACCTCAAATTATTATAGAAATGACCATACAATTTTGCAACGAAGATCTCTGGATTACTATGTTTGACGACGGTCATTTTGTACCGATAAACTTACCTTAGAAGTAGTTGTTGTTGATAATAGAACAAATATTCTAACAGTTCTCTATGATATATTCTAAATGACTTCAATATTAAGTAATAAATCTTTCAAAAATAATTACTTGAATATTAAATGAAAAATCAATAATGGATTCAATGACGGAATCAAGGAAACGTCCAATAAATTATTTAATAAATTTTAATAAAAAAAAAATAAGAAATAGTTTACTGCTTCCTTTGACAATTTAATAAACGACCCATATATATCAAACAATATACAAATACATATAAATAGTGATTCTGTATCATATCAATTATATATTAGACGACTGCATTAATATATTCAAGACAAACAAATCCTAATAAAAATGTTATATATCTAAATGATATATTAATTAATTATATTTAATATAAAATTAACATAGAAAATTTTGGGAACGCTCTATGGATTCATTAAACTTACAATTTATAACATATTCGCTGAACCCAATATAGTATAAATAGTATATATATTATCTTATATATATATATATATAATAATATATATAAATATTAAATATTATATATATATATATATAAGTTATATATATTATATATATATATATATATTATATTATATGTATAAAAATTATTATGCCTAAATATATATAAACAAAATATTTATTGAGCAAAAATATTTAAATAGAGTTACAATAATTCCGGATATATTGATGAGAGTATTTAAAAGCAAAAATATCAAAAATGTTTGTTTATTTGTGTATTCCATTACGGACACTGATCGCCATTCATATCGCAGTTAAAATTTTATTTGAAAAATACAAAGTATAGACTGCGATGTGGGAACACTTTTATAACATATGATCCCAAATAATATTTAAAAACAATAAAAATTTATATATAATATTAAATTTATATTTAGTTGCATTTGAAAAATAGATATAAATAAAATTTACAATGAAATACCTTATGACTGCTACAATATCAACTCAAATACTGCGCATATGCCGATGTAGATCTAGCTTCTGCTGTAAAAAGGCAAACGGACATCGGGAGCACAATGAGCGTGATCACCATAAAATATTGCGAGCACAATTATTAACTTCAAAAACTATACCTAGGTTAGGTTAAGGTGACAAAATATTGAAAATAATAAATTAATACTTAAATAAAATGCTTTAGGATTAAAACAGAAGATAATTACAATAAAAAATAAATGGAGCCTTAATTAACATAAACACAGAAAACACATTTAACAACTGTAGCACATTCTTAGTATAAAATATGTCGAGACGAATTACAACTTCAAGAAAATCCAACCACAGAACTAACGCATGCTTTGCTGCACAAAATTAGAGAGTCCTGAAAGGTGACTTAACATCGCTATAGAAACTATAAAGATGGTAATTCTTAGGTTACCAGAATCCCCTAAGAAATAGTGTAATATACAAAGGAAAGAAGTATATAGTAATGACCTAATATCCTATCCGGTATCCGGCCTATCTGGCCAAGTTTTTGACTATCCGGTATCCGGCCGTATATAATTACTTCCCTAGTAGGTTCTTCCTTGTTGGGGGAAATATTCAAAATAATAAATTATATATATATATAGTATAGATAATTTATTATTATATTTATATATATATAATAAATTACTATATAATAATATATATAATATACTATATTATATATATATATATATATATATACTTTTTTTGATTCGATGTTGGTACCAATGTTATTATTATTTTATCATCATTTATGTTACTGTACAAACATTTTACTGAATTTGGTGCGACACGTTCATAAATTATATTATTATAACTTAAGATTAAGAAAATTTGTATAAAAGAAAAGAAATAAATAGGTTTGATTTCGAACTTTATTCCTGCATTAAGCCTTTAAGTTTTTTTTATTATTACTTTTTACAAAAACTTCAAATAAAATCCAGGAATCAAAAAATATCCGATTTTTTCGTGTGCTGCCAGAAGTAACAAAGATGGGTTAACGTGTAAAAAATTGTGGACAAAAATTTTGGCATTCCACTGAAATTCCACATATTTTTGTAGTTCTCTATTGCCGGGATTGCGGAATTAAATTGTCGGAATATATGGCAATTCTCGCTAACTGCATCCGCAACATTTTTCAATTATCTGCAATGAATTACGAAATTTATTGTTGGTATCCGCAATTGCGGACTTATTCGGAAACGCCCACTCTGAATTATATACTATTATATATATAATATTATACTATATATAGTATATATTTATATATATACTATATATATATATATTATATATATATATTAATAATATCATTATATAAATATATTATTATATAATATATATATATATATATAATATAATATATATAATAATATCAGGTTCACGAAGTTATGTTACAGGGTGTATCCGTACCGGAAATGTTTAAGTAATGAAAATGTTAAAATAATTTATAGAATTATTTAAATTCATTAACCACATTGGTAAACATATGTTGTGTCATTGACTACGTCAATTTCGAAACCGTGCAAATCATCGCGAAGTCGAATGGGAATATACTTTTTTTATGGCTTCTTTGTAAATGCACATAAAAAAATGAGGTGGCTCTTTCTCATCGACATTATTGATACGGTTTTCGTTTCCTACTCTAATGTAACGTCATAAACAACTAGACGTTATCTGTAATATCATGTGCCTACAATAAGTCCGAAACGCTGTATATAATAATTAGGTTAAATATCAATAGGCATATTATCCAAAAAAGTATTTAAGAATATCAATGCAGTTAACAAACTTTTTAATTAAAATATCTAATGCATATACTTTTTTAGATTACATTGATATTTACTTACTTGTAACCTAATAAATTAAGGCATGGTGAATGCTGTACACACAAACAGGTATATATGGAGTTATTTCCATAACCTGAAATTAATGCGAATAAATTATTGAACGTATAACTTCAAGGTGGTTTGGTTTAGTCAGAGCCATACATTTGGAACATGCCACGTGACCAGTATCCGCAGGACGAAAAGCGTGACATGTTGGAGGTGTACATTACGCAAAACAGGAATGCTCGCATAGCTGCTGCAAAATATGGACAACGTTATCCACATCGACGACCGCCGAGCCACATGGCATTCTATAGATTTTACAGACGGTTTCAAGGTACAGGGTCGATACTTGAACCCCCTTATCACAAACGGGAAGGGGTCGTGTCCGTAATCACGGGTCGACTGACGTTCTGGTCATTACAGTATACACCTATGAAAATCCAACGTCCTCATTAAGGACGGTTGGAAATATAGGAAGCAATATAGAATTTTGTGTTATACAACATGTATCCATATAGGCATACAATTGTCAATGTTGCATTGTAACCCAAAAAGGGTGGCTGGATTCTGGCTGTCATTGTATGTGCTTCTAATGGATTTACCCGGGACTTAATTGGAAATATCTTATGGACCGATGAATCCTCGCTTTAAACCATAACGTATGTATATCAGTGGCCTTCAACTTGAGCGAAAACAACCCCATATAACATTACTTAGCAATCACTCAGTTCTCATACTCAGATACGTTTGGTGTGGTTATAACTCATAGTAAGGATTATCGGGCCTTTAGTTCTTCGAGGGAATATATTTGACAAGGACAGCGTTTACCATCATTCCTTCAGACCGCCTTGTTTGCCTCCTGAGTGATTAATACCCTTAATGAACAAACTGAAGAATATATTGACTAACATGATGGTCCGCACATAATGCAGCTATGACAACTCCTCTGCAGAACTTTCCGGAAGATGATAGAAGATCGGTGGATTTTCATGCCTGCGCGTTTACCCTTACTTAACACCAATGGACTCTTTCTGTGGGTGTATCTCAAACATACCGTGTACGCTGGTTTTACATGACCCAGTAACCCGCCGATGATCTTCGCTCGTCGAATAGCCAACGCATGGGTGAATGCAACCGCGTCCCTTATGGAATTCAATGAAACACTGCAAGAGCTGAAGGCATTATTCGCTTGGATGGAGGCCTCTTTCGAACAACATTTGTAAATACTGATGTACAAGTTGATACAAAGTGACTGTCTCCTCCTTCTTTAGCATGCTCTCCAAAGCATTCATTGTGCAATTTTTATTTTACACTTACAGGCGACTTACTCCTCGTGTATGTATAATCAGGTTAGAATAGTAAATACCATTGTTTTCTTCAACTTTTCACATTCTCGTTAAAACTATTGTTGAACAGAGTTATGTACATTGCGTGGAACGAAGACGTAAAAAAATGTCGAAGGATAGAGCACTCATTTTTTAATGTGCATCTTCACAGAACCATAAAAAATTATATCATCCATCGAATTTCGCTGTGTTTGTGGCATTTTCGTAATGCGCGTGCATAAGAACAAACAGTAAACATATCCAATCCCTCATTAATGAAATTAAATAATCGACTTTAATATTTTTACACATGTTCATACTTAAACATACAGTATGATATACCCGCTGTACATTAATCGGAAGAGACCATTATTCAATGGCTATTATATATTATATATAAATTTAAGATATACTTCTCTGACATGAAATAGACATATAATTATATATATATAATTATATATATAATATATATATATATAATATATATATAATTATTATTATAATATTATATATATATAATATATTATATATATATATATTATATATATATATATATATAATATATTATATATAGTATTATATATATTATAGTTATTATATACTACTTAAACGCAGAATTTTAATATTGAAAATTATGTGGTTTTGGAGTAGATTAAAACCTAGTTTTAAACTTCCCAATTTTAGTCCTAATTTACAAAATAAAAAATTAATAAACCCATGAGTTAACACCTAGAAAATATTGAAGGTCACCAGAAAAAATCTCTATATGAATATATATATATATATATAATATAATAGTATATATATTATATATATATATAGTAATATATAATATATATATATGATATATATATATATATTATATATTATATATATTATTATACTATATATAATATATAATATATATATATATAAATTATATATATATATTATATATAATATATATATATATATATATATATTATATAAATCATATATAACTATATATATATATTATTATAATATATTATATTTATATATATATATTATTATTATATCACCGGGGTAAGGCTATAGCACAGACTCTCTCACATATTCGTGAAAAAATTCGAAGTCAAAATCATATTGATATGTATATATATATTATATATTAATATTTTGATAATAACTATATAATATATAAATAAATTAATATATAATTATTAAAATAATATAACGTAATTATAGTAAAATAATGACTTATACTATATATATATTATAATATATATATATATACTAATAAAATATATATTATAATATATATATATATAATATACTATATATATATATTAAATATATATATATATTATAGTTATATATATATATATATATATATTATATTGATTTGGGACAGAATTTTTTAGAAATAGTGTATACTGTTGCTATATCTTTACATATACGGTATAATATATAACAGACTGCCGAGATACAACGGATATCGCCGGAATCGGTCATCCGGTTTTAAACTTCCAGCCGGAATCGGTATCCGGCTATCGCTAAATCATACCGGTCCATCCCTAGTATATAGTATTGTCCTACAAATCAGAAAAATTTACTATACCTAAGCAGGAGTAGATAGCAAGTTACAATCTTACAAGGGAGAAGGAAGAAGCAATTTTAGACTCGCAGAAAGAAAAATACAACAACACTGAAGATTCTAAGCAATTCCTGCATTAAAATAAACTTAAATATTTTTATATAAATCTAAACTAAAACTGTTTAATAATAGTGTCAGTAGGTATTAAAGTGTATACTATATATTATATATATATATATATATATATATATAGTATATAATATATTATATATTATATATATATATATATATATATATATTATACTTATATATATATAATATTATACTAATATATATATATATATATATATAGATATATATATTATATATTATATAGATAATATATATATATATATTAATAATTATATATATACAAGAATTGTTGATGAAAATAGTAAGTCATATTAATCTATCCTCGTAATTTCGTATTTCTACAAAAAATAATTGAGTATGGACGGAAATCATTTAAATGCGTTTTCAGACATCGTAAAGATCAAGATGATGTAGAAGGATGCCTTCAATCATGATCGTTTCGATCTATAACAAAGAAATTATAATAAAAGAAAATACGCTTATATATATTTATATATATATATATATATATATATATATAAATTATTATATATACATATATTATATATACTATAATATATATATATATATATTATATTAAGGTAGTAACGATAATTATCCATTCGCCGAAATTCTTAATTGGCCTTTCGGATCCGCTGAAATTTTTCTAAATTCCAACGAACTGAATTACTAATGTCTTGATAATAAAAAAAATTATGCTGGAAGTGATTTATTATTACATAACTCATAGCCCATCTTTTAACAAATATAATGTAGCCTTGTGTAGTATTCATAGAGATTGGATTAGAAACCTTCAGATTATTGAAATAAAGTTTATTCGAATATCTCATAATATAGTTCCTATTTGTTGTAATTAATTTCAATTTAAATTTCCAAATTATATATATATATATATACAATATATTATAATACTATATATAATATATATATTTATAATAATTAATAAAAAAAATATATATAATAATATATAGTATAGTATATATATTAGTATATATATATATATATATATATATGTATATATACACACACATATATATAGTATATATAATTTATATGTTTTTTTACAATGCTGATTCAATATTCCAATTTTCAATCTGGCTCGTAAGCCAGTGAGATTAATTAATGCATCGTTGAATATTTTATCAATCTCTAGATATCTGTAGTAAATGATATCTGATCAGCCTTAAATTATTTCGAATATGCTGATGCATAAATTACTGTATGGAAGTTGGTAACATCATTTCTCTACAAAATATTTTTCTCTAGAAAGAAGATATTTTTTGGTTAAAAGATAGGCCAACATATGTTCTATAATCCTGCTCTCAGCTGATGTGATGCTGGTTACTCATGCAATAAATTTATTATTTTCTGAAAATTTTGTGTGATTTGGGGTCAATTGATATGCCAAATTTTTGAGGGGAAGAAATTTTCCTCAAGACTCAATTGTTTCACGGCTTCGATCTTTGGCTATTGGGGTGTCATTGTTCTAGTAAAATACAGGATTCTCCGTTTACTATCCAATTTTTGACTTCCAAATATATCTCTTCAGTGATGATTTTCTATATGTTTATGAAGTGGCGTGTATTAAATTTTTTGGTGAACTACATTGTTTTATTTTTTTTATGATATTTTTACACTCTATTAAAGATTTTGAACGTTATTAATATAGAAAAATCTTTACAATGATGCATTTATAGACAATTTTGTGAGTATTATTATTATACAAAGTCTTATCAATTAATTACAAAATCTTTTACAAAATATATATATTATAATATATATATTATATTATATATATTATATATATAATATTATAATAATATTATATATTATATTTATATATATATATAAGATATATCATAATATATATTTAAAATTGTATATTGAAAGTTATATAGAACTATTTTTACATTTCTTTATAGTTAAAAGACAGTTCATTAGAAATTCCGGTTCCAGCGAATTTTTTGGGATTCGGCTAATTCGGTCGGCCGACGAAATTATTCCGTACACCTAATATATATATATAATAGTATATATAAATATATATAGTATAATAATATATATATATACTATAGTATTATACATATTATAAATTAAATACGTATATTCTTGTAAAAATATAAATATATTAGTAATACTGAACAAATCACTATGGAACTGGCCACACGATACTTAAAATACTATAAAGAAAGGAGGGTAGCAAATAGAATAAATGAATTCTGAGTAAGTGAGAGATATGAGAGGTGAAAAATGTCATAATGAATCATTATTAATCAACATAGTTTGATAATATTTTTCCAATATGCTGCTTTTTCGTCTCAATTGCTCGCTCTACGTTGAATTTAACTTTTTCTCCTTGATCATTTCCACTGGTTGAATTGTAATTGAATATTCTTCCATTTCTTTCTGACATGTTTCTGTAGCTTGCATCAAGCAAATTCAGAATTAATTGTGTTTGTAATCATAGTTGTGTTATTCGTTTATTTTTCAGATTTTGAGATTGTTTTTGTTTAAATTCTTCAAGATTATTTAAAAGACTTGTGTTTGTTGTTTTAATATTTTGTTTAAGCTTTTATAAAAAGTTTACTTCTTCTTTGAGCATAAATTTTTATTTATTCCTGTCAATAATATCAAAAAAAGCTAATTTGTATTGTGGATTTAGAACTTGTTTGCAAGTACATTAAAGTTTCCTCTCTTTAAAGGGACAAAACGTCAATACAGAATTTAAAAAGTTCAATCTCAAAGTTTTCTACACGCTATCCTTCCAAGTTTTTTGCTAAAATATTTTGCAATGCATTAACGCAGGTAACAAAAGATAATCTACATCATCATCACTCTCTTTTAGTAATTCTTCAAATGGTTAGCAATCGAGATTATATCCAATTAGCTTCCATGATTTGCATTTAAGTATTGTTGCACTCTTATTCTACAATTAATGCAATATTTTCAAACAAAGACTCAAAATTGGACACTAAATCAGCTACACTCATGAGAATGTTTTATCTAAAGAAAGTGAGTGTGTATTCCACGCTTCTATTTGCTCTGTTCTCCAACCATTAAAACGAATCATTCATTTCCTTTTTAAAATACGCTTTTACTTTAGCATTTACATATAATTATTTAAGATTAGTTTATTGTCTAGTAAATCTTCTCACGGGTTTAGCCCTCTTTAAGGAGTGTAACTTCTAGGTATTGATACTAGAATCCGACAGAAAAGGCGCATATAATGCAACTTTAGAGTCAATCCATTGTATATATATATATACTATATTATATATATAATATATATATATATATATATATCATAATAATATAGTATAATATATATATAATAAATATCTATATATATATTCATAATATATATATATAATATAGCAGGTAAAGTATTGTGTAGCTACTATTTTTTATATTTAATATTTTATATTGTTTTTCAATTTATATATAAATTCAAATTTGTTTCAGATAAACATTTTGTTTGTTTTTGTGTTTGCATTAAAAAGTAAAATTTAATGTTATATTTCAAAATATTACTTTATCAATTCTTCATATATATTAAACTATAAATTTTTGATTACTTGGATGCTTATGGTAAATAATTTTAACATTATTTTATATTATTTTATTATTATTATATTTATTATATTATTATTATTATTTTTTTTTAAAAAAGAGGAATAAAATTATATTATTTTTTATCATTATTATCATTAATGTCAGTTTATTAATCTATTCCTTGTTATATATCATTTATATGTATGTTTTATGTATGTTTTATAATAAATTAGAAACTAATATTGGTTTTTCGTAGGTTCTGACTTCTGATTTTATATCTGATGAATAAACCTATCGATGAGATCTTGTAATATCCTCCTGAACAACATCTGATGCGCAATCCTGAATCACTCGTTTGGAATATATAAGATTTGAATAGACTACGATTAAATTAATTTTAACTGTTAGAAACTTCAAGTTGAATTGTCAAGCTTGAATTCAATAAACGCAACATAATATAATTTATTTATGAAGGCAAAAGATAGTCACTTTAAATGGTGACCCTGGAGTGACATTCATCCATTTACCTTTGTCTCATTATTAGTAATATTTGTTCATAGCTATCTTTTTTTACATTATTTTGTTTTAGATTTTCATTTTTTATTCCAATTTTATTTCTATTTTATCATATGCTTCTTTACATCTTTTAAATTGTAAATAATTTATTCTTTTTTAATTTCATAATGCTTATACTTCTAACTTACTACACTCCTACTTCTCCTTCTACTATTTGTTACTGCTCCTACTATTTCTACTCCTACCTCTATTATATTATCTTGATTCGTCTACTTTTCGAAATATCCTCTCCTTTCTCACTCAAATTCTCTTATCTCCTCCTTGTAAAAGACACAACATCAATATCTCTGTTTTACAGACAATCGCTGAATCACAATTATAGATGTCTAACAAACAAAACCTACATCAGCAGAGTACTCACCCCTATTCCTTCTTCTCTCTGCAGGAAAATATGCTATAAC
>JABUQX010018226.1:0-22500 GCA_015478945.1 Trachelipus rathkii
AAAGGAAGAGAGGTTAATATATATTAACCCGTAGGCTCTTAATGTATACCATTTAATTAACCATTCCACATAACGGGCACCCAGAGCGCTAACTAACCGAGAGTCACCATTAAAGCAGAATCTCACCGCATCTGACCCTTCTCGAAGATACGATTAAAAAGCTCCTCAACTCGTAAAATGCAGCAAATTCTTTATTCGGTCATCTACCTAGTCACACTCTTTTAGACCATATTATTATCATATAATATATATATATATAATATATATATATATATAAAATTATCTAACTATTATCACAATACATATATTATGCTATTCTCTATCTATCTCACTACCCCTATCTATTGTGTCATTATTGAGTCGGGTATGTACTGCTGTCTAGCTTCTGGTAAGTATGAACTGAGTTCTCAACTTTCACTATAATATCCACTCTATGACGGATATTATAGGTATATATATATATTATAATATATAACTATATATATATATATATATATTATATAAATATATATTTATACATAATATATATATATACAATATATATATACTATTATATTTATATAATATATATATATATATATAATATATAATATATAATATATAATATGTATATATATATTATATATATATATATTATATATATATATATATATTATATAGTATATATAATACTATATATAATATATATATATAAATAGTATATATATATATGTTAATATATATATTTTACAAATGAAATACTTTGATAATATATTAAAATCATATATATATTTTATGATATATAAATGAAAATCTATTATATATAATGTTCATATATATATATATATAATATATAATATAGTAATATATCTTTTCAACAAGTGCAAGAGATCAGGACACACAGAATGTTTTATCTATATATGAAGCCCCTACACTTTCCTGTCCTGATGGAGGTTTTCAGCTCTTCTACCTGCTCCGTATGTGAATTCTCTTGAACCACTCTAGATCATGACTCTCAACCTATTCGTCTACCGCCCACTTTGAAAATCAATTATTTTTCAACGCCCCCCATTTTTTTTTTACTTTACTAAAACTTAAAAACCACAATGGCATATATATATATATAAAATATATATATATATATATAATATATAATAATATATAAATATATATATATATGATACTATATATATATATATATATATATATATATATATATATATATATATAATATATATATATATATATAGTATAAATATATTATAAAGAAATATGAACCAAAATTACTAAATAACTTCAACACCCCCCATTTTTTTCTAGGCCCCCTACCGCCCCTCTCTAATCCTCCAGCGCCCACAAGGGGGCGTTATCGCCCACTTTGAGAAACACTGCGTCTAGATCCTATTTAATATTCCTATCTCTTTCTTGTTTTTCCCGCTGGTGTTTTACCCTCAGGCCTCCAGTTGTAGAGTCTCTCAGGATATCTTTCGCTATCCATTCTCCCACGTGCCCGTACCATCTTAATTGCTGCCTCTCAATGATTTATCCAATACTATAGGATCCACCTCTTACTCCCGTCTTATGTCTACACTTCTCAAACGTTCCTGCTTGATAGGTCCTCTAATCAGTCTAAATATTCTCGTCTCCACGGCCTCTATCCTACCCCTTGTTCTTGTAGTCAACGTCCTAGCCTCAGTACCATATAGAAACGATATTCTTAGTATCGCTGTATATATAACTGTTTTATTTTTCTTAGGACGTAAGGGGGGTATATTCTTATCCTATTCTCTACCTCCTTCCCTATGTCTCTATATGAGTTCACAACATTCAGATAGCTAAACCTTTGAACCTCTCTTAGTCTTGTGATGTCTTTAGTAATTTCAACTCCTTCCAGTTTTCTCGCCACCTACTTTCATCATCTCCGTCTTTTCAATGAGTAACATTAAAAATTTTAAATATAATATTTGCATAAATAATAGCATCTGAAAAAGTATATATATATATATATAATATATATATATAAAAATATATATATATATATATATAATATATATATATATATATATATATATATATATATATATATAAATATATATATATTATATTAGAGTGATGTGACATCCGCAATCCGCATCCGCATCCGCAGCCGCTCCGCAACCAATTCCTCAGGAAACACCGCATCCGCATTCAACACTTCAACGAATAAACGCATTCCGCCACTTTTTGTCATGAGGATGCGGATGTGATATATATATATTATATATATAATATATATTAATATATATAATATAATATATATATATATAATATATATATATATATATACCTTATATATTATATATATATTATATATATATATATATATATATATATATTATATATATATATATATAATAATATAATATTATATAATATATATATATATATAATATATATATATATAATATATATATATATATATATTATTATTATATATATATATATATTATATAATATATATAAATAATATATATATATATATATATATAATATATATATATATATATATATATATATATATCATATATATATATATATATATATATTATAATATATATATATATATATATAATTTCCTAGTTTTCCATAATAAAATAAAATAAAATAGTTTTTTTTTTTTTTTTTATTCTTTATTAATTATTTGTAAATTTGGTGATTTTATTTTAAAATTTATAAAGTAATTCAAATAAATTATGTTGTTGCAGTGTGGCAAGTGAACAAATTATTTAGCTCAGCTTGTCTCATTTACCATGAGAAGCGACCTCTGGGCGAGAAGGCAGAAAAAAACTTTTATTTTTGAAGCATAATTAGCCTCATATAAATTTTGAGTATTATAAATTATGACTTCAAAGTTAAAGAGCATAATTTTTGTAAGCCACTATCTGATGGGTGGAGATTGGGGAAAGTGGATGGTGGGATGCAAAGCGAGTTGGGTCTTCGTCCCGCATCCTGGAAACTTTCAACTTTATTGAAAGGCCAAAATTTGCTATATATATATATATATATATATATATATATATATATATATATATATATATAATATATAATATATATATAATATCTATAGACAAGAAATAATATATATATATATATAATTATATATATATATAAATATATATATATATATATATATATAATAATATATTATATATATATAATATATATATATATATATATATAAATATATATAGATATACAAAATATAATATATATATATATATATATTATATATATATATATATATATATATATATATATATATATATATATATATATATATATATATATATATAGTAGTAAGACAGCCACTTCCGAGGCAACCTTTTTCTATATGAAGGAATAGAGATATTTGCTTTAAACTTGGAATATAATCTATATATGTGATAAACTGATCACATGCGAGTTTTGGTGACCGTAGGTCACCCCTAAGGGGGTGCTGCCCCCGAGAGCTTAGCCGCTACGCCCACGTTTATGCCCTTTTGGCTTTCCAAACCCGAGACTGAGTTAAGCCTAACGAGAGTTATGCTCGAGCGTGATGACGTAATCTCGTCGGAGACGAGATTACGTCAGCGCGCGCGTGCGCGTGCGCATACACATACACATACACATTATTATTATTATTATTATTATTATTATTATTATTATTATTACATCGAAGAAGTGATCCCCGAAGGGGATCACTTCTGAGTTGTTTTTTAAGCCCTTCTGCGTGTCCTTCAGCACCGCACCACATCGCACGCCCCGCACCGCCCAGCACCGCACCGAACCGCACCGCACCGCACCGTAGCGCTACGCTTCCGACTCATCCTCTGGAGTTTTTATTATTATTATTATTATTATTATTTTTATTATTATTATTTATTATTATTATTTTTAATTTTTGTTATTTCGTTGTTTCTTTTCTTTTCTTCCTTTTTTTTTCCTCTCCTCTTTCTTCTTCTTCTCTTTCTTCTTCGCATCCGGTTCCGAGTTCGATATATATCTACATGGGTTAGAGTTATCGTATCTGGTTAAAATTTGGAGGGGTGTTAGATGGTGACGTAACCTCGTCGTAGACGTTGGTACGTCCCCGCGGGTCCCCGAAGGGGGACCCCACCCCCCTTAAAATATCGAAGTGTTCGTAATTGGTTGAAATTTGGTGAGAGGATTCAGAGTTGAATTTCTAGAAATACTTGATATGTGAATCTGTGGAGTTGGCTCCGGCACCGGTGCTGGAGCCACTGTGGTGCCGAATTAATAAACAGTCGTATAACAACAATGTTGGTGTCTTTATATATGTTATTGGGTCTGCAGATTTCGAAAATAATGGTTTCAATACCATCAAGAAAAGATAAAAACTAAAAATAATAATAAATAAATAAATAAATAAATAAATAAATAAAATAAATTTCATTACACTTTTTATGTTTATAACTTACAAATGTACGTTTTTACATACCCTAAAGCAGTAAATCACTAAATCAAACCACCCAACCATCCCTCCTGTCCAGTCGTGATCTATTGATCTATTGATTAAGGTCAAATTTTTTACTAAAATTGTAACGTTTTACATACCCTAAAAGGAAGTAAATCACTAAATCAAACCACCACCCAACCTACCCCAGTCCGTGAATCTAATTGATCTATTGATTAAGGTCAAATTTTTACTAAAATTGTAACGTTTTACATACCCTAAAGCAGTAAATCACTAAATCAAACCACTATCCAACCTCCCTCCTGACCATCTGTGATCTATTGATCTATTGATTAAGGTCAAATTTTTACTAAAATTGTAACGTTTTACATACCCTAAAGCAGTAAATCACAAATCAAACCACTATCCAACCTTCCCTCCTGACCATCTGCTATTGATCTATTGATCTAATTGATCTATTGATCTAATTTTTTACTAAAATTTGTAACGTTTTACATACCCTAAAGCAGTAAATCACTAATCAAACACTATCCACCTCCCTCCTAACCATCTGTGATCTATTGATCTATTGATAAGGTCAAATTTTTAACTAAAATTGTAACGTTTACATACCCAAAGCAGTAAATCACAAATCACCACTATCCAACCTCTCCTCCTGACCATTCTGTGAATCTATGATCTATTGATTAAGGTCAATTTTTTTACTAAAATTGTAACGTTATACCCTAAAGCAGTAAATCACTAATCAAACTACTATCCAACCTCCCTACCTGACCATCTGTGATCTATTTTGATCTATTGATTCAAAGGTCAATTTTTACTAAAATTGTACGTTTACATACCCTAAATCAAGACATTCATCTTTAGGCTTATTCAGCATCAAGGCCAACCCTCATGACCATCCTTGAATCTATGATCTATTGATCTAATTGATTCAAAAGTCACATTTCGAGTATCATTTGGATAACATAAACATAAAATCAAGTCTATGACCAATGAATATATGCTACAGTAACAAAGTTTTCACATTATAAAGCTTACTTAGTATCATCTGAACTATGATATAAAACCACAACGACAAAACTTAGCACATATAAACAGGAATAACTGTTACGCTAACAAAGTCCAACACTTAACAATAGTAAAGTAACCTAATATAGCATACAAAGACGTACCTATCTAAACTTTTTCTAACATATCGCTGTTATTTTACATAACTTTGTAATATTTTAACAAAAATTTACCATACGTGTGTAATTATCAATATCAACCAATGAGTAATACTCTAACATAATAGGTTTCCACAATTAATAATACATAGCTTCAACTGAACTAAGAAAATAATGTACAACAACAAACTTAGCACATCTTAAGCAGGAATAAGCAGTCAACATTAACAAAGTTCCACACTTAACACCAGTAAAGTAACTAACATAGCATGCAAATACGTAACCTATTCTTACTTTGTCAAGCATATCTCTAACATAACGATGTTAATTTTACATTAACTTGGTAATATTTAACTAAAAAATTTATCAGCAACATTGGTTAATTATCATACAGAACAGCGAAAGTATGCTAACGTACAAAGTTTCCACATCATAAAGCTAAACATATCGTTACATGAACTAAGAAAAATAAGGTTTCCACACAACAAACCCAACACACCTTAAACACGAATATAAAACTGTTAACATTAAACAAAGTTCCACCTTAACACCAGTAAAGCAACTAACATGGTATGCAAAACGTAACCTAATCTTACTTTTTCAAGCATAACTCTAACATATTAACGTTAATCTTACACTAACACAGTAACATTTAACTAAAAATTTCTCACAACATTGGTTAATTATCTTAACAACGAAAGTATGCTAAACGTAATAAGTTTTCCACATCAATAAACTAACAATAGCGTAACATGAACTAAGAAAATAAGCAAAAAAAAAAACCTAACACAACTTGCACAACAAATAACTGTTAAACACCTTAACAAAGTTCCAACACTAACACCTGTAAAAGCAAACTAAATGGTATCAAGCGTAACCTAATCTACTTTTTTCAAGCATTTCTCTAACATTTCAATGTTAATTTTACACTGACACAGGAACATTTAACTAAAATTTATCACAACATGGTTAATTATCGATCAACGAAAATACTCTAACGTAATAAAGTGTTCCACATCAATAAACTAAAACAATGCGTAACAATGAACTAAGAAAATTAATGTACAAAGACAAACCTAACAACAACTTACATACGAATAAACTGTTAACATTAAACAAAGTCCACTGAAGTTCTTTATATATACTAACCAATAAATATATGCTAACATTAACAATGTTTCAACATTAATAAAGCTAACATAGCACATCATATGATAGGAAAATAATGTAACAACGACAAAGCTAACACATCTATACGGCCCTAATAAACTGTTTAACATTACAAAGTTCCCCACATTAAACACCAGTAAAGTTAACTAACTTTAACATCAAAACGTAACCTGTTCATACTTTTTCCAAGCATATCTCTAAACATATTAACGTAAAATCTTACTTGACACAGTACATTTATCAACACAATGTATCATAACCTGAACCGATTATTCATCAGACGCGAACGAATATATGAAACTAACAAAGTTTTTTACATTATCAAGTAATATTAAGCAAAAATTTATCATAACCCTTATCCCAAATCACATTATCTTCTTAGACTCCTTCCCCCTTTCAGAAAATAGCAACTCTAAACATGAAAATGATTTTAGGCTATAACCATTTGCATAAAGTGATGCAATACTTATTATATTTAACCCTCTGACAGGAATTATGAGCAATGTAGCAGTCGCCAAACGGTTTACGATTAAATTATAATGACAATACGTATCGTGGGGAATAACGAAACGCCTCGCACAAAATGATTCTTTTATATACTAACCCAACAAATATAGCTAACATAACAGGTTCACATTAATAAAGCTAACAAAGCATCATATGAACTAAGAAAATAATGTACAACTACGAATCTATCACAACTTAAGCATGAATAAACTGTTACATTAACAAAGGTACCACACTTAAACACCTGTAAAGTAACTAACACTGCATACAAAAACGTAACCTGTTCATAGCTTTTCCAAACAATATCTCTAGATATTAACGTTAATTTACATTGACACAGTAATATTTTTAACAAGAATTTTCATAACCTTGTTTAATTATCATACAGAACAGCGAATAACATAAAAAATAGCAAAGTTTTATATCAAAACATAACACAAAAATAAAGTTCTTTATATACTAACCATCGAGTATAAGCTACGTAACAACGTTTTACATTAATAAAGCTAAACATAACATAAACCTGAACTAAGAATATAATGTACAACGAAAAAACCTAACAAACCATACGTACGAATAAACACTAACATTAACAAAGTTCTGCACTTAACAACGGTAAAGTACATAACACTTCGTCAAAAGGAACCTATTCACACTTTTTCAGGTAATTCCGTACCCCCCCAGTGCAATTCAATTATTAACATCGTAAAATTTAGGCGACGTTTAGGTTAAACCTGTAGCATCTTCATTCTGACAAGAATATAATGCTGACGTAAACAAATGTTTTACATCAACTTTGTAACATTTTAACAAAAAAAATCAATCATAACTCGTCTAAATATCATAATCCCAAGCGAATAATTGCAAACATAACAAAGTTTAACCCAAACATAAACAAAAATAACAAAAAATTTTATCCTAACAACACAAAAAAATAAGTTCTTTGAGTAAAAATATCACCAGTAAAACGTAATATTACTGATTTTTAAGCAGTTAAATCAGTAAATCAGTAAATCAAACCCCCATCCCTGCAGTCCCTACCCGTCCCACCCCCTGTGATCTATTGAGCTTTTGATTCAAGTCATATTTTTCAAGTAATTCATTTTGGACAAACATAAATAAAATATGTTCTTAATATACTACCTAACGAATATATCTAACCAACAAAGTTTTTAGATCAATAAAGCTTAACAAATCATAACCGCGAACTAGGAATATAATGTAACAAATGCAAACCTACATACATCGGCGTATGAAACATCAGCTAACATCCTGAAAAACTCCCTACTGATAAAGTAGGTAACAGGTCATACAATACTCGATATGTTCCCAATTTTCGAGCATATTAGCACAGGTAAAGCCGTATTACTAACAAAATCCTTAACAAAGTGACCAATCTAATCAAAGATGCCACCATCTTGAACTATGGATTGACCTATCTTCATCAAAGTGTCACTCTTTTCGAGTATAACATCATTTGACCGATGAATAAACGTAGACATTAGCAAAAGTCAGGGAAAACTAACATTATTCAACAAAAACTTAAACTAGGCTCACGTTTCTAACACATCATCGTCAGTTAACACAGTAATACCTTACAAAAACTCATCATTTCTCTAACAAAATCAGTGTTATTTCCACATTGTCATAGTAATATTAAACATAACGTACCTAACTTACGAATAAAACAGTTTTCATTAACCAAGAGTATCTAAAGCAACACATAACCTTCCGAGAGAAAACCCAGGGGGAATGCGCCCCCTCTTGAAAGGGTGTGAATCCTGTGAGGGGGGATCACCCCGACAGGGGTGTAAGCGGGCTTTTGGCCTCAGCCCGAAGGGCTGAGGCTTAACCCCCTCCTCGGAGGGGTAAAAGCCGCGCTACACCCCCTTCGTGGTGATCCCCCTCGCAGGTTCACACCCTTTCAAGGGCGCATCCCCCCTTGGTTTTCTCTCGGAAGGTAATGTGTTGTTTTAGATACTCTTGGTTATTGAAAACTGTTTATTCGTAAAATTTAAGTACGTTATGTTAAATAATTACTAATGAAAATGTGGAAATAACACTGATTTTTTAGAGAAATGATGAGTTTTTGTAAGATTTTACTGTGTTACTGACGATGATGTGGTAGAAACGTGAGCCTAGGTTAAGTTTTGTTGAATAATGTTATGTTTGCCCTAGACTTTTGCTAATGTCTACGTTTTATTCATAGTCAAATGATGTTATACTCGAAACGAGTGACACTTTGATGAAGATAGTGTCAATTCATAGTTAAGATGCTGGTATCTTTGATAGATTGGTCACTTTGTTAAGGGATTTTGTTAGATAATACGGCTTTAACCTGTTGCTAAATATGCTCGAAAGTGGGAAACATATCGAGTAATTGTATGACCTGTAGCTACTTTACCTTGATCAGTAAGGAATTTTTCAGGATGTTAGCTGATTATTCATACGCGATGTATGTTAGGTTTGCATTTGTTCATTATATTCCTAGTCGCGGTAATGATTTGTTAGCTTTATTGATGCTAAAACTTTCGTTCTGGTAAGCATATATCGAAGGTTAGTATAATAAAGAAACATATTTTTTAATGTTAGTTTTGTCCAAAATGATACTTGAAATATGACTTGAATCAAAAGCTCAATAGATCACCAGGCGGGTGGGACGGGTAGGGGACTGCAGGGATGGTGGTTTGATTTACTGATTACTGGATTTACTGCTTTAAAAATCAGTAAAATTATTACGTTTAACTGTGATATTTTACTCAAAAAACTTATTTTTGTTATGTTTAGGATAAAATTTGTTTTTTTTGTTATGTTTGGTTAAAAACTTGTTATTTTTGCGATTATTCGCTGGGATATGATATTTAAACGAGGTTATGATTAAATTTTTGTTAAAATGTTACTATGTTAATGTAAATATTTTATAACCTTTCAGTCATTATTTCTTTGTCAGTATGATGATTAGACAGTTATGCTAAACTTTTGTTAAAATATTACGATGTTAATGTAAAATATAACATTGATATGTTAAAGACATGCATGAAAAGTGTGAATAGGTTACGTTTTGGACGAAGTGTTATGTACTTTAAAACTGTTGGTTTAAGGGCAGAAGTTTTAATGTTAGTGTTTATTCTACGTATGGTGTGGTTGGTTTGTCGTTGTACATTATATTCTTAGTTCAGGTTATGTTATGTTGGTTTTAATTAATGTAAAAACGTTGTTGCGTTAGCTTATATTCGATGGTTAGTATATTAAGAACTTATTTTTGTGTTATGTTTGAATAAAATTTGCAATGTTTACATTATCGTTGGTCTGTATATAATTAAACAAGTTATGATAATTCTTGTAAATATTACTTGTGTCATGTAAAATTAAAACGTTAATATGCTAGAGATAAGCTTGAAAAAAGTATGAGTAGGTTACGTTTTGTAATGCAGTGTTAGTTACTTTAGCAGTGTTTAAGTGTGACCTTTGTTCATGCCTAACAGTTATTCATGCTTTAAGTGTGATAATTCGTAAGTTGTACATATTTTCTTAGTCCCCATAATGATGCTATGTTAGTTTATTAATGTGAAAACCCTGTTATGTTAGCATATATTCGTTGTTAGTATATAAAGAACTCATTTTGTGCGAGGCGTTCGTTATTCCCCACGATGTGTCATTTATATAAATTTAATTGTAAACCGAATGGCGACCTGCTAATTGCTCCGTTTTTATTTGTTTATTCCCTGTCAGAGGTAAAAGATATATAAGTATTGCAAATCACTTTATGCAAAATGGTTATAGCTAAAATCATTTCATGTTTAGAGTGTTATTTTCTGAAAGGGGGAAGGAGTCTAAAAAGAGATAATGATAGTTAGTTAAGGTTATGATAATTTTTGTTTAAAATTACTAATGAAATGTAAAAACTTTGTTTATCGTTTGCATATATTCGGTTGGTCCTGTATGATAATCGTCCAAGGTTATGAATACATTTTTTGATAAAATGTTACCCTGTGTCATGTAAGATTAACGTTAATATGTTAGAGATATGCTTGGAAAAAGTATGCATAGGTTACGTTTATGAAGTGTTATGTACTTTACTGGTGTTAAGTGTGGAACTTGTTAAGTGTTAACAGTTTATTAGGGCGTAAGATGTGTTAGCTTTGTCGATTGTACATTATTTTCCTAGTTCATATATGCTATGTTTAGCCTTAATTAATGTGATAAACATTTGTTATGTAGCATATTTCACTGAATTAGTATATAAAGAAACTCAGTGGGAACTTTGTTAAGTTACAGTTATCGTATGTAAGTTGTGTTAGTTTGTCTTTGTACATTATTTTCTAAGTTCATGTTACGCCTATGTTAGTTTATTGATGTGGAAACTTTATTAAGTAGAGTATATTCGTTGATCAGTATAATTAACCCTGTTGTGATAAATTTAGTTAAATATTAGTGTCAGTCTAAGATTAACGTTAATATGTTAGAGATATGCTTGAAAAAAGTAAGATTAGGTTACGCTTTGCATACCTTAAGTTGCTTTACAGGTGTTAAAGTGTGGAACTTTGTAATGTTAACAGTTTCGTGTGTAAGTTGTGTAAGGTTTGTCTTTGCATATTTTCTTAGTTCGATGTTACCTATGTTAGTTTTATTGATTGAGAACTTTATTAACGTTAGCAACTTTCGTTGATGCAGTATAATTAACCACTGTTGTCGAGAAATTTTAGTTAAATGTTACGGTGGTCCGTGTAAGATTAACGTTAATATGTTAGAGTATGCTTGAAAAAGTAAGAAAATTAGGTTACGTTTTTGCATACAATGTTAGTTGCTTTAACTGGTGTTGTCTGAGGGAGAGGGGTGGGGGGGGGGGGGGGGTGGACTTTGTTTTAATGTTAACAGTTTATTCGTGTTTAAAGGTGTGATAGGTTTGTCTTTGTAAAAACATTATTTTCTTAGTTCATCTTACCGTAATGTTAGCTTTATTGATGTGGAAACTTTGTTTCGTTAGCATACTTTCATTGCTCTGTATGATAATTAACCAATGTTGTGATAAATTTAGTTAAATATTACCATGAGTGTAAATTACCATCGTTATGTTAGAGATATGCTTGACAAAGTAAGAATAGGATTACGTATTTGCATGCTATGTTAATTACTTTACTGATGTTAAGTGCGGTACCTTGTTAATGTTGACTGCTTATTCCCGCTTATGTAAATTGTGTTAGGTTTGTTGTTGTACATTATTTTCTAGTTCCAGTTGAAAGCTATGTTATTTATTAATGTGAAACCATATTATGTAGAGTATGCTCATTGGTCTGTATGATAATAACACACGGTATGGTAATTTTGTTAAATATTACACTCTTATGTAAAATAACATCGATATGTTAGAAAAGTGTAAGTAGGTTTACGTCTTTGGTATGCTATAGTTAGTTACTTTCATTTGTTAAGTGTGGACTTTGTTAGCGTTAACAGTTTATTCCTGTTTGTTTAATATGTGCTAAGTTTGTCGTTGTTGGTTATATTCATAGTCAGATGATGCTATGGTAGCTTTATTAATGTGAAAACTTGTTACGTTAGCATATATTGGATGATGTTTGTATAAAGAACTTGATTTTATGTTATGTTTATCCAAAGAGGATACTCGAAATGTGACTTGAATCAATAGATCAATAGATCAATATAGGTTACAGAATGGTGGAAGGTGGGTGGTGGTGAACTGGATGGTGGTTTGATTTAACTGATTTACTGATTTAGGTATGTAAAACGTAACAATTTTAGTAAAAATTTGACCTAATCAATAGATCAATAGATCACAGATGGTCAGGAGGGAGGTTGGATAGTAGTTTGATTTAGTGATTTACTGCTTTAGGGTATTTAAAACGTTACAATTTTAAGTAAAAATTTGACCTTAATCCATAGATCAATAGATAACAGATGGTCAGGAGGGAGGTTGGATAGTGGGTTTGATTTAGTGATTTAACTGCTTTAGGTTATGTAAAACGTTACAATTTTAGTAAAAATTTTGACCTTAATCAATAGATCAATAGATCACAGATGGTCAGGAGGGAGGTTGGATAGTGTTTTGATTTAGTGGATTTACTGCTTTAGGTATGTAAAAACGTAAATTCTAAAAAATTTGAACTTAATCAATAGATCAAATAGATCACAAATGGTCAGGAGGGAGGTTGGATAGTGGTTGATTAGTGATTTACTGCTTTAGGGTATGTAAAAACGTTTACAATTTTAGTAAAAATTTGACCTTAATCAATAGATCAATAGATCACAGATGGTCAGGAGGGAGGTTGGATAGTGGTTTGATTTAGTGATTTACTGATTTAGGGTATGTAAAACGTTACAATTTTAGTAAAAATTTGACCTTAATCAATAGATCAATAGATCACGACTGGACAGGAGGGATGGTTGGGTGGTTTGATTTAGTGATTTACTGCTTTAGGGTATGTAAAACGTTACAATTTTAGTAAAAATTTGACCTTAATCAATAGATCAATAGATCACGACTGGACAGGAGGGATGGTTGGGCGGCTTGATTTACTGATTTACTGCTTTTAGGTATGTTAAAAACGTACATTGTAAAGTTATAAACGTAAAAAGTGTAAGAAATTTTATTTATTTATTATTTATTTATTTATTATTTAATTATTTTAGTTTTTATCTTTTCTTGATGGTATTGAAACCATTATTTTCGAAATCTGCAGACCCAATAACATATATAAAGACACCAACATTGTTGTTATACGGATTCTTGTTTATTAACTCGGCACCGCAATGGCTCCAGCACCGGTGCCGGAGCCAACTCCACAGATTCACATATCAAGTATTTCTAGAAATTCAACTCTGAATCCTCTCACCAAATTTCAGCCAATTACGAACACTTCGATTTTTAAGGGGGGTGGGGCCCCCTTCCGGGGACCCGCGGGGACGTTACAACGTCTACGACGAGGTTACGTCACCATCTAACACCCCTCCAAATTTTAACCAGATACGATAACTCTAACCCATGTAGATATATATCGAACTCGGAACCGGATGCGAAGAAGAAACAACGGCGGAAATAATAACAAAAATAATAATAATAATAATAATAAATAATAATAATAAAATAATAATAATAATAATAATAATAATAATAATAATAATAATAATAATAATAATAATAATAATAAAAACTCCAGAGGATGAGTCGGAAGCGGAGCGCTACGGCGCTGTGCGGAGCGGGGCGGTGCGGGGCGGTGCGGGCGGTGCGGGGCGGTGCGGGGCGGTGCGGGGCGTGCGATGCGGTGCTGAAGGACACGCAGAAGGGCTTAAAAAACAACTCAGAAGTGATCCCCTTCGGGGATCACTTCTTCGATGTAATAATAATAATAATAATAATAATAATGTGTATGTGTATGTGCGCACGCACGCTCTCGCGCGCTGACGTAATCTCGTCTTCGACGAGATTACGTCATCACGCTCGAGCATAACTCTCGTTAGGCTTAACTCAGTCTCGGGTTTGGAAAGCCAAAAGGGCATAAACGTGGGCGTTGCGGCTAAGCTCTCGGGGGCAGCACCCCCTTAGGGGTGACCTACGGTCACCAAAACTCGCCTGTGATCAGTTTATCACATACATAGATTATATTCCAAGTTTGAAGCAAATATCTCTATTCCTTCATATCGAAAAAGGTGGCCGTGCACTTCCTCCCAATACTACTTATATCATTTTGTGCTGACATCCGCATCCGCATCCGCATCCGCGCGGATGTGACATTAACATCCGCGGATGTAAAAAAATCTGACATCCGCATCCGCGGATGTTATAAATCTCACATTCGCACTCACATCCACATCCGCGGATGTCAAAAATTTGACATCCGATACATCACTAATATATATATATATATATATATAATATATATATATATAATATATATATATATATAATATATATATATATATATATATATATATATATATTATATTATAATATATAATATATATATATATAGTATATATATATATATATTATAATATATATATATATATATTAGTGAGGGACGATTAATATTTTGACGATGAAACGATTTATACAGTAAATTTTGACGATGACGATGACAATTAATTGAAAAAGTATATTTTAAAAATTTAATAAATTTATAATAAGGAAAAATTAAATTGTGTTCACTTCATTCTTATTTAAATGTGTAAATACATTAAGAACCGCAGCTTTAATTCATAGAAAGTTTTCCTGTTATTCATGAACATCTTGGTTTTGTTTCTAATTTCAATATAATAATAATAATAATAATAATAATAATAATAATAATAATAATAATAATAATAATAATAATAATAATAATAATAATAATAATAATAATAATAAATATAATATAATAATAATAATAATAATAATTAATGAATAATAATAATAATAATAATAATAATTTTTCTTGATTAAATAGCACTAGTCAACAACATTTTTCTGACATAAGGTTTTCCAACGATTTTAAGGTAATTCTGGGGTACTATTCCAGACCTGTCATTGGGTTTTGTCTATCACATCAGGTTTTTGAGATATCACAAATTGCAGTTTCAAATAAACAGCAAATTTATGATCATTTTTTAATATCTGAACAGACTTACAGATAGCAATAAGGTAAGATACATTAATAAGGAAAAATAAAATTAATGATCCGTAGCTCAAAGTTGGAATAGTGAATACATATAAATGTGAGTAAATGTTTATTACCATTTTAGAATTGACATGGAAAATTAAGGAAAATATATACAAAAATGTAAATTGACAATAGTGATGTTACATTTGCACATACGATCTTTTCTTTGACAATCTCCGATGTACAGCTTGTGGAATGTCCCTCATCAAGGACCAGCAGTAATCTGCCATCATGTTGGTGTCCTATCGGCCTTGGTCGCGTTCTTCCATAACTTTAATGTCATGATGAAAGCGTTTACCTTGCTCTTCGCTCACGTAACCCAGTTCTCCTGGAAAGTCGTCCAACGTGACTGGTAAAGTATTTTTTTTGTGACTGTGATGCTCATTCTACATCCAGGGCTTGAGGAAACTCAGAGCAGCTCCTCACAATTTCTCGTAGTTGTCCGCTTTCCTGTTCTTAAGGAAATTCCGTACCACATCAGAGAATGCATTCCAAGCTCTAGCCTCTGCCACAGATATTGTTGTTTGTTGTTACAAAGTGTGGATCAGTTTTCTTATTTGAAGGCCATCAAATATTCCTGCCTTTTTCTTCTCGGCACCCAAGACTTGGAAATATGAAAAAATTATAGCTGAGCATTCTCTATCTTTCGGAAGTGATTTCACTAATTGCTTCATTAATCCCAATTTTATATGAAGTGGTGGAAGTAAAATTTTATTCCTATCAACCAGAGGCTCATTCTTGATGTTCTTGTCACCAGACGTCAAACTGATTCTTGGTGGCCAGGTCTTTGTCACCCAGTATTCTAATGTAGCCATACTGCCCCAGTAGCCACGGAAACAAGGTATGTTGGTTTACCTCCCTTGCTGCCCCAGCAGTAAAAAAAATACATTTTCAAATCCACAACAAATTAACCATCCCCATGAAAGATGAGTATTTCAACCTATCCAGAATTTTCTTGATATTGGCATACTCTTCTTTCATTTGTACAGAGTGTCCTATTGAGATTGAACCATATATATATATATATATATATATATATATATATATATATATATATATATATATATATATATATATATATATATATATATATATATATATATATATATATATATATATTATATATACTATTATATATATATATATATATATAATATATAATATATAATATATATATAATAATATAATATATATAATATATATAATAATATATATATATTTATATATAAATATATATATATATATATATATATATATATATATATATATATTTCTGTTGTTCAATAACACACATTTCAAACTTCTTTTACTACTGTCAATAAAAAGACTCCATTCACTTGAATCATAAGAAAGCAGTCCCACATTGAGAAGAATCCCTTCAACATCATTACAATAAACAAGTTGACCATCTGAATGGAAGTACTTTCGCAGAGCTGCTTCTCTGTTACGATAAAAGTAGACACTAGTGCCAGGTCTGAGTATTCCTTTCTCTTTCAGCTTGGAAGCCAACAATTCAGCAGACTGCTTTGGCAAATACAAATCTCTTACCAGATCATTCAATTTAGGCTGACTAAACATAGCAATTGTATAAGAATTTGTAACAGATGGCTTATATTCGGTCAGAGCATCATCCTCATCATCTGTAGAAGAAGGTAAACTGATATTTTCAACATCAATCTTCGGTAGCTCAGTAAATACAGGCACAGGTATTTCCTCACAGTGTTCAACTGGTCGTCTGGCAGATGGGATATTTGGGTATTGTAAGTGGTATTTGTTTGTCTTATTGAAACATTTTACATTGACAAGGCAGAAGTAGCAGTTATCCAAATGGTTTGTTGGTTCTCTCCAAACCACTGGCACACCAAATCTCAACTTAGAATTCTTTCCTTTAGACGATGATCGCAAAGTTTCAACACACGTTTTGCACACTTTGTGAGGAGCTCAATATTTATATTGGTCCCCAGTCCTTGAAAGTAGGCAAGTACACCTTCTTGACAAAGGCATTAATGTTGCGCCTTTGATCTTGCAAAGTGAAGCTCCCACAGATGTAGCAGAAGATACCAGTGTCATTACATCATCTAATTATTTCGGATGTTGTAGCCATTGTTAGATCACAACCTGCAAATGAAAAATATTACATAAATTGTGATATGTAAATAAAATGATTGTAATATGTAATAATGTAATAAATTGTGAATGTACATAAAATGAATATTAATATAACACACATTGTCCAAATACAGTACCATCTTTTATCAATAAAGCAGTCACTGACTCGAAACAACTTGCAATCATCAGTGACCCCAAGTGTTAATTTCGGGTAAATCCATGAAAATGGAGTTTGCCGATTGCATAGAAATGTGATGTGATAGAGCAAATCTGAGATCAGATTTGAAATCAGCACTCTCGAATTAGTATAAAACAGCTGGAAAAGTCCATGCCAGAATTTTTTTTTTTTTTTTTTTTTTTTTTTTTTTTTTTTTTTTTTTTTTTTTTTTTTTGTAGACCAGTATAATATTGATTTTTTTAATATTAAAATCATTCATGCCTCTTATATTTCAACTTAAAATTTTATGCAATTTTAATATATAGTAAGTATCTTCGAACATAGATTTCAAAAATTTTAATATGTGAGAACATGGACAGACATACAAAATTCTAGTATTTTAAATTTAGAGTTCTTAAATTATGAGCAGAAACAATCTTTCTCCAGTTTCTGGTGTAATATTTCCTCACTTAATCGGCAAAATAATCGGCAGAAAATTGAAGATGACGATGACGATTGGAAAAATATGCCGATTTTGCCGGTGACAATGACGATTAATCGTCCTATGCATTAATAATATATATATTAATATATATATATATATATATATATATATATATATATATATATATATATATATATATATATATATATATATATATATAAAAATATATAATATATATATATATAAACACTAAACAGCACAATTATTATCAAAAGGAATCAAATACAAACTGAAGAAAATTAGAAAAAGGTGATTCCTGACTCACGATAAAAATATTGCTGAATATGATATTTACAGAAACTTGCTTTCAGCATCCCCATTTGTGTATGTATGTATGTATGTATGTATGTATGTATGTGGTGTATGTATGTGATGTATGTTATGTATGGTATGTATGTATGTATGTATGTATGTATGTATGTATGTATGTATGTATGTATGTATGTGTGAGACTGTGTGAATATGCTGTATGTCTTACATTGCTAAACAGGAGATCGGGAGTAAATTACATATGCGACACTTTGAGATTGATTTTAAAATCGAGAATAAGGTAAAAGTGGGGTAATGTGTGCGAGGTGTAGGGGCGTCGCACAACTTTGAAATTTTGCATACACTATCAGACCTTAATACTGACTTCCGTATATAGCATAGTTTTGACAATTTAAAAAAAGATATGCTTTGACCCATCCTAATATATATATATATATATATATATATATATTATCTATATCTAATATATATATATTAATAATTAATAATTATATATATATATATATATATATATATATATATATATATATATATATATATATATATATATATATATATATTCCTCTAGTCAGTCTAGTGGGTAAAGACCAGAGGCTTACCAAATTTCATCTGAGTTTGTGATAAATTGGATTCCAGGGCCAAATTAAAGCCAGACATTCTCCGAGCAAATCAAATGTAGTTGAAAAATAGATAAATGAATTGTGTTCCAGACTTTACCAGTAGAGTACATGTAAGATTAAGCATAGCATTTAAGTCTGGGCCAGAGAGTTGGGAAGAGAGAGAATGAGACTGTCTGATATACGAGGCGAAAGAACTCTCCTCACAGAAGGAAGTACATGACTGTAAAATTCAAAAGAGCAATGTAAGTTCAATAAATTGTAATATCAATTGAGTAAGGAGAGTGATACAACTGCTCGACGGCTAGAAAGATTGGAGATAGTTAATGAGAGTAGGAGATATAAGACGTCGACAAGCTCTACCTAGACTACACTTTATCAAGAGCTGGCAACTGGGTGGTGACAAGAAGTTCCGAAGGAGTCGTGGAACATTAAATTTCCTAGAAACTTGTTAGAAAGAACATAACGTGATCTTTGTAAGAAAGATCACGAGAAAAGAAAATACCTAGAATAGTAAGAACAGAAGGTTAGAGTTATGTTTTCAAAGAATCTATTATAGTTGTTTGGAAGATAATGTCAAGTGGATAGATGAAGAAGGTGAGTTACTGAGGGATTGAAAACAACCATGTTTCCTTTAACACAACAATAGGTGCGAGAGATATTAGAGGTTTGTTGCTTCAAGGTTACCCTCCTTTATTTTCTGTTGAATGAGTCGTCTTTCAAATTGGAAGGAGTAATCATGAGTGATGGAGTTATCAGCCTAAGAGTGGAGAGAAGACACGTTAACAGATAGATCTTTGAAGCAAAATAAAAAAAAAGAGCTGGGATAAAACAGAATTCTGAGGAACACCACAATGGATAGATTTAAAGAATGAATGGTGGCTATCTACAATAGCAGCCATAGAACGACTGCAACCGAAGAAATTAAAGCTTTGTGCCAAAGTTTATCGAAATCCTTCAATATGTCTAGCGCCACAGAAAAAAGTTTAATGAAATGCGGAAGAACGAAGAACCAAGAGTCGGAGAGAGAGGCAAGAAGATCACCAGTCGAGCGGTCTTTACAGAAATCATACTGGCAATCAGAGATAAGATTAGAAGATTTAGGTTTCTAAATCATCTTGTTAAGAATAGATTCGAAAACTTTAGGAAGAATAGAGGTTAAAGCGATACGACGATAGTTGGATTGTTGACTGTGGTCCCGCTTCCTCAGAATATGCTAGATGAATGCACTCTTCCAACTGGAGGGAATAGTTGAAGTTGATATGCATAGAGAAAACAGTTTGCCAAGGCAGGGTGCAAGCTCAGAAGCACAAGTTTTGAGGACCAGTGGAGGGATAATTTCAGCACTCTCAGCTTTCTTAGTGTTAAGCTCAGAGAGTGCAGAGATTATATTTTTTTGAGTTGAAAAGAGGAATAGCTCTGGAACCGTCTAGAGTGGAATAATAGTGAAAGGTTTGAGCAAACAGTTCAACTTTACCAGAAGCTAAGACAGCAGTATTACCGACAGAGACACAAGAGGGGGGAGAGAGGAAGAAGCAAAGTTGGAGTTGACATTTAAAAATTGAAAAATGTCAAAAAGAGTGTGAGGTAGAGGAACCAGAAAGATTGCTGCATTTTCTACGAGGGGAAGCTTTTATGGTCTCAGAGAGCCGATTTTCTTTTTGTCGTTCCGGGATGAAATGTGTAAAAGCACGAGTTTCTGGATTAGAAGACAATGTGAATTTCTGATGAACTAAGAAGATTTATCAGTTTTAGTTCAAGAATGGAATGTATGCCTTTCATTAGTATATATATATATAGTTATATTAATATATATATATATATATATATTACTTATTATATATATATAATTATATATAATATATATAGTATATATTTATAATATATATAAATATAATATATATATATATAATATATAATATTATATATAAATATATAAATATATTATATAGTATATATATATATTATATATATAATATTATATATATTATAATGATAATATTATATCATATTATATATTTATATATATATTATATAACTTATATATATTATATATCTATATATATATAGATATATATTTATATAATATTATATATTATATTATAGTTATTATATATTATATATTAATATTTATATTATTTTATTATAATATATATACATATTATTTATTATATATAGTATATTATTATTATTATATATAGGTTATATATTATTATATTATATATATATATATTATAGTTATATATATATATAGTATATAATATATATATATATATATTTGTTTTATTTTATGTTATATATATATATATAGGTCATATTTATAATTATATATATAGATATATAGTAATTTTATATTATTTAATAATTATATATAGTATTTATAGTTACTATAACGAATATGTATGCTCTAGGCGCACACGCGGGAAAAACAATGGGCACTACCGATACTGTCATTAACGAGAATAATTCCAAAATAGGTTTTGTGTGATGAAAGTGAAAATAGTCGTTTAAAATTAATGGTTTTTTGTTTTGAGTGCTATTAAAAGATAAATATTTTCGCTCCTAAAAATACTGTAATAAAAAATCATTAAATTATTAAATATAAATAAAATAAGATCACTCATTATAATAAAAAAAAATAAAATATTGATTTAAAGCGTTAAAACAGAATAAACCAATTAAAAAATCCACGTTTGTTTATTTATTTTTGTTTTATGTGAAAACCATTGCGTTTGATTTTGCATAAAAAAAAACTTTTTCCAACCTGCAAATATTATTATTTATTTATTCATATTATTATTATTATATATTATTATTTTATTTATTTATTATTTATTATTATTATATTAAACACAAAATATATATTTTATTCATTATTAATTTATTAAAAATAATAATAATATTAATTAT
>JABUQX010018226.1:32500-35000 GCA_015478945.1 Trachelipus rathkii
CAAACTTAAATAAAAAGAAGAAAGATTAATTTACTTTACGTATTTAGTTCCAAATTACCAAAGAATTATATTTAAAACTTCGATTTATTTAAAAACATAAAACTATATGAAATATATAGATATGTATTACAAAATTACACAATGATAGATTTTATAATTATTAGTTATCTAGTTTACCTGTAAAACAAATTGTTTTTGTTCTTCGTTTTTGGTAAATTTGTCGTTAAATTCTTCCATTAATTTTACTCCTCTTTCTGCTGTGTCGTTTACCACCCTTAATGAAGCTACAACTTCTCTTCCTTTCATGTAACTTTCTTGATTTTTCCAATCAACAGGATCAGTTTGTAGGAATTCTTGAGAAAGACCAAACCTGATAAATATATTCTGCGACCTGATGCTAAGTAAATCTAAAGGAAGATTTTTATTTAGGAAATATTCCAAATCATCTTCTTTGATAAACAGTTTATTTCTTTTTTTTCTTCGACTTGATGTTCGGTATCCGTGGTTTCAATAGTTTGTGACGGTATGCGTTGTTTTATTAATATCTGGGCCATCTTTCTTCTCATGTCATCGTTTATTCTTTCATCATATATGGAAAAGGCTGCACATTCCTCACTTAAATACCATAAATGACTAATAATTTTATGAATTGCTTCTTCAGCAATAGATTTATCGTGGTTTTTGTATTCAAAAAGATTTTTAAGAAAATTAATGTCATTCATGGGAGCTTCAATTGCATTTGTAGTAGAAAACCATGCTTTCACATAACATTTTATTATAAAGCAACATATTCGTTTTAGTGCTTTCTCCTCTGTTGGTGTTAATTTAAATTGTTTTCTAAATAGATATATTTTTAAGCAATATATTGCTTTTCCCATCCATCTCCCTAAGTGATATGCTCCTGGTTGCCGGAAATGTATTCCGCGTGATGGACTATTACCTAGAAAAATTATTGCTAGTTCCAAAAATTCTTGATAATCGTGACGAGGTTGATCCTCTTTAATTTTATTTTGAGCATACTGTAAGATCTCATTTACATCATCTTTTAATATTGTTCTTACCTCTGTATCTGCCTCCCATGTCAAATATTGTGCCTTGTCAATATTGTTCCAAGTTTTTTAAATTTTTTAAATAAAGGGATCTCTGGCCCTTTAGTGGGTGAAAGTTGTACTTTACTGAAAACTCCCTGCAATACAATTTCATAAATATGGTGTCGACAAACAAAAAACATGATATCACGGTTTAGTTTTTGTTCGAGAAGATAACATGCGCCGTTTAGCCTCCCTGTATTACTGGCAGTTGTGTCAAAAACAAAAGCTTGAACAGTCTCGAGATTTTAGTTACTCTCGGTTATTTGATTTTTCATTGAACCGATGAGAAACAGTTCTTTCCGTGACATATTTAATTTTAATAACAACCTAAAAATATATTAAAACACTGTAATATTATGTAAAAGGAAATTATCTTAATACACTTCTGATCATTGTGCACTTTATCTGACATGACATTTACGTATAACCAAGGTATAAAAACTCACGAACTAACCCACCCGGGGCAGCATAACAACTGCCTCAAGTTAATACTTTGAAAAGCTTATTAGCTACAACATGTCAAATTTTGACGCCCGTGGGGCATGGGTTGCTGCTAACCGATTGACCTCAAACTTGATGGAATAACTTTAAGATGATATGGACAATTACGGGGTCCTGTATATAAATACAATAACTTCACCAAATATAAGGGCAAAGTCATATATATATTATATATATTATCTATATATATATAAAATATATTTATATATATAAAATAGTTATATATATATATATATATATATATATATATATATATATATATATATATATATATATATATATATATATATATATATATATATATATATATATATATATATATATATATATATATAAAGCAAAGTTAAAGAGCCCGAGAGATCGGAAAAATAGTTGAAACAGAATAACCTACATTTTATATGCAGAAAGAAGTATTTAATATTGGAGAATAGATTTTTCATGATTCTAAGAATATAAGTAGCACGTATTTAAAGTGTTAAGGTGGGATGAACCATTTCTTTGAACTCCAATGTTCAAAGGTTTTTCCCTTTTCTCTTCATATAGACACATATAACGTTTTCAGTGTGCTTTTCTCCCTTAAACTACGAGTCTTTACTTGCAAGACCATTTAACGAATCACCTTTATCAATATCACTGTTATTTCTCCAATCATGGCTTCAGTGTTGACATTCTCTGGTGATTTGGTGCACAATCTTCTTCTTTTATCATTAACTTTTTAAAAGTCACGGTTTCAATTCAAAGTTCATTCCCTTCTGTTAAAAACAACCTATATTTCAATAAACTTCATTTCTCTTCACACTTCAAGCTTATTTTGTCTTCAATAATATTGTGGTTTCTTTTCCTTTTGTTTTATTTGAAGATCCCATTTGTTTCCTTTTTTAAACAAGTTTCTAAATGGTTATGGTTCT
>JABUQX010018226.1:40000-45000 GCA_015478945.1 Trachelipus rathkii
TATATATATATATATATATATATATATATTATATATATATATATATATATATATAATATAATATATATATTATATATATATATATATATATATATATAATTTATATATATACTCAAGCCTTCAATTTTGCTATTTTAGATACTCTAATAGGTTTAAAGCGAACAAAAAACTATAATCTGCAAAAGCTTATTTCATATTGCGTCAATCAGCGATGGTTTCACAAATGATTTCATATTGATTGTTTCCCCTACTCTCTATTGTCCTCTTTTCTTCACATAAATTAAACTTTCCCTGTCAATTTCAAATTTTTTAAAAGGGTATATCATATTTTAATATATATAAATATTTATAAAAAATATATATATATTTATATATATATATATATATATATAATATATATATAGTATATATATATATATATATAATATATATATATATATATATATATATATATATATATATATATATATATATATATATATATTAGTGATGCAGCAGATGTCATTTTTTTCGCATCCGCGGATGCGGATGTTTGATTTTAAACGATCCGCGGATGCGAGATGCGGATGTTTGATATATATATATATATATATATATATTATATATATATATATATATATATATATATATATATATATATATATATATATATATATATGTCTTCTGGTGGATAAAACGCTAAGGGTCCAAGATATTTCACTATAGTTAAAAAGATCAAGAGCCACATAAATATTATACACCATACGTTCACATGCACGGAGTTGCAAAGTTTGAAAGTTAAAGGAAATTGGGAAATAGACTAAGGAAGTTGATTACGTGTAAAATTGAGCATAGCGGTTAAGTCTAGAGGTTTAGAGTTGTTGAGAGAGAGGAAGACGTGTCTCAAGAGTTCTCCTCAAAGGAGAAGATATGGGGCTGGAAAATTGAGAAGAGCTGTGTCTGTTGCAATATCGATAATATGATATATAAGGAGAGTGACTCAACGATTCGACGGTCTGACTTCTCCCTTTCAAGGAGAGCTGTTTGAATGAACCCTGCCCAGATGCTCGAGACAAACTTCTTGCATGAACAAATGAAAACCTAAAAGAGGAAGCAGCTGGAATGAGGTGAAGAAATTTTAAAGGAACCTCAGAACACAGGATCTCTTTCTAGATTGTGTATTAAGAGAAATTATCTGATCTTTCTAAGAAAAATCGCGATAAAAAGAAATGCCAAAAATATTAAGGATGAAGAAGGTTTAAGTTGTGCGAAAGATTATGTCGAGTAGAAAGACGTTGGAACTGAGTTTTTGAGTAATTGAAAGCAGTCATGTTTTCTCTGCCCCGATTAAAAATTCGTGAAAGATCCGAGGTTAGTTTCTCCAAGGCCACCATGCAGGCATCAGTTATTTGCAGTTCATTGGGACGTCATTTAATATGAGTAATGTAAGGTGGGGTCGTCGCCATAATAGTGTATTCGTGATGAAGTGATAGGGGAACATCTTGAAAGATAAATTGAAACAGAGTTGGAGATAAGAGAGAGCCCTGTAGACCACCACTCTTGATATGTTTAAAGAATAAACGGTAGCAGCCTACAACAGCTGTTACAGAACGACCGGAAAGGAAATCAAAGAGAAAAAAGATGCCGAAAGAGGGAAATTTTGAAGTGAAAGGTTTGGGCCGGACTCCATCGAAAGCTTTCAGAATAACCAGCGCAATAATAAAAATTTTGCCGAAATGCCGAAAAGCAAAGGACCAAAAGTCAGCGAGAATTGAAAGAAGATCATCATGCAATAGAAAGCTTCTTAAGGGAGCAATACTTTCAATCAGATATAAGATTAAAAGATTTAAGATGTTTCCAAATCTTCTCGTTAAAGATAGATTCAAGAATTTTGAAAAATAATGGAATATAAGCTGTGATGTCGTCGGAAGAAACTAGAGGAAGGAAAAAGGAAAAGCAAAGTTGGAGTCGACATTTTTTTTTCTTCAAAATGCAAGATAGAGCGTTGAGAAAGAGGAACCAGAAATGTTATTGCATTTTCTAACGAGAATAAAGATATAATGGATTAAGCACGATTTTTGGATGAAATAAAATAGATATGAAATTCTGGAGTCTGAAGTCAAAGGTAATTCCTGAAGTCAGATTCTCTGGTGTCAATATCACGAGAACGAGAAGGAGAAAAAGAAAATTTTATAGTTGAAGGGAAAGGAAATAAAATGTGTCTCAATGGCAGAGATAATCATCTCGGTTACGAGCTCTGCGTGTTCTGAGGAACCACTCCCGCAGAAGCAATAGTCATTCCAAGGGATATAAAAGAGGTACGAATGCAAGTCTGAAAAGTTTCCAGAAACAAAATGACAAAATCGCATATCATTTAAATGAATTAACTCTAATAATACAGGTGTTCATCAAATTTCCGTCCTTACTCCTACCTTTTACCTGCTGTTCATTAATGCTCTGTGCCTTCCTCATGTAACTGTCTACTTTTATGCAGATGACTTTATACTAATATTAGTTATATCTTTTCGCAAAATAACCTACCCAATTATAAATGGGTGATTCTAGGGAAAATGAATCAGAGCTTTTAATTGGCTCAGAAATATATTCATCACATATCTACTCAATGAAGCCTTCGCAAAATTTTAACATCTTTGAAACCACTCAACTAAAACCTTATCTCTCTTTTATTCTTAAGAAGCAGCTTCACTTTTTCGATATTTTTCTCAAAAGGATTACATCGCTTCAGTTTTAAAACAAGTTTTTATTTGTTATGAAGCTCAGATAAGGACTGATATACTCGTACACGCTTAAATGCCATATTTCAAAGTACTTAAGCATTTGATATGGAAAAGGGTCTGGTTTTTCTCCTTCTGAGTATATTATGTATATCTTTAGCCTTTTTCTACCTGAGGTCACCCCCCTCATGTATATATAAATATATATATATATATATATATATATATATATATATATAATATATATATATGTTCAGAACAATAATATATAATATATAACACATACATAAATTTATATATATTTCTATATCTATATATATATATATCTTCTTTCTATATATATATATATATATATATATATATATATATATATATAATGTATTCTTTGGAAATTATTATAAAGATAATGTAGTTAGGTTAGATGTCGCCTGTTAGTTGGATATATGGTTGGCCGAGCATCAGATTGAGCTCACCACGCACAGCACAGAGTCATACTGCACCGCACCGCACCGCACCGCACTGCACCGCACCGCATCGCATCGCATCGCATCGCATCACATCGCATCGCATCGCATCTCATCTCATCGCATCGCATCGCATCGCATCGCACTCACTGAGTCGGCCAACCCTAGATGGAAACATTAGGAGGTAGCTAGCTAGCCTTCAATCGTAGATGAAGGTTGTCAGGTCAAAAATTTACCCTGTGTCCCACGGAAAATATTACTGAAGAATATTGAAGCGAAACGTTCCACGAGCATCACATTTTCAATCCTACGGCAGAAAGATTTCCTCTACTGCAGTAAGATCTAAATTTATAAAATTTCCCCTTTTAGTTTTTACTGCAGTAATGTTGAGCAGTCACGTGATGTAAAGACACATTGGAGAGTTAGGATCTTATATTAATACGTTTTATCAACAGTCTTATGTAAATTTGTACAAAATTTATTACGTCTTATTATTTAACAGTTTTTGATAATCTATTAATAGCTTTAAATCAGGAAAATATTTAACGAATTTGCTTCTTTAATTTACTATATTTTCAATTATTCCAATAATTTTAATGATGGTTAGTTTCAAACTATATACTGTTATTTGATATTGATTAAATTATCTGATTGAATAAATAAAATAATTGATATATTAAATTAGGTAATAGCATATACTTACACTTTAAGAAAATCCCGATTAACCGGGTTTTATGTCCGATTTTTAATGGAATGTACAATCGGCTTCAGATATTTCCCACCCACCTCTATTTAATCAAATATCGAAAGTGGCTTGGGTCCAATATTTTTATCTTCAGAGGCCCCGCCCACTTTTATATATATATACATATATAAATGTATATATATATATATATATATATATATATATATATATATATATATATATATATATATATATATATATATATATATATATATATATATATATATATATATATATATCTATATTTCTTTATATATAGGTTCAAGTTTGTTTGAAGTCACAAATTTCTGTTCCAAAATAAAAATTTTTGTCATTGTGTTTAGTCAATTTGTAATTGTTAATTTGTCTTAGTTATGTATTAGCAATCAATGGCTTTTTAACAATAAATATAACAAGGCGTTAACAGCTTTATTTAACTATATATATATATATATATATATATATATATATATATATATATATATATATATATATATATATATATATATATATATATAAATAATATTATATTTATATTTTTTATATAAAAATATAAAAAATATGATTATTTAAACCAAATTTCACCATATATATATATATATATATATATATATATATATATAGGACCTGTTATGTTTTACGACTCCGTCAGTTTTGATATTTTTTTTTTCATATATTTCGAGTATATGATCCTAACAATCAATTTAAGTGGTGACGGACATGATTCAAAAATATATATAAGACATGTTACGTTTACGACTCCGTCAGTTACTAATAATTCTTTTTCCAGCTTCAAAGGAATACCAAAGGTAAAACCACTTTCAAAGATGGCAGAGTCGGGGTCTCTCGGCCTTCCGGGGAACTACGGGGTAGGACTATTTCCCCCCCTCCGGGGAGGGTCTCCGGAACCCCCGCTCTTTGGTATTTGGGTGTCGCGGGGGTTCCTCCGCCCCTCCCCTACGGGGTATGGAAAACGTCCCCCCTCTGTTCCCCGTCGGCTCGAGCCCCCTACTTTGCCGTGTAATACCTTTACAAATTTTATTTTTAATAATTGTTATTATTAAAAATAATAATAAAAAAATTAATATTAATTTTGTC
>JABUQX010018226.1:52500-62500 GCA_015478945.1 Trachelipus rathkii
ATATATATATATATATATATATATATATATATATATATATATAATATATATATATATATATATATATATATATATATATATATATATATATATATATATATATATATATATATATATATATATATCTCTCACTATGCTATGCTATATAAAGGTCAGCATCCCGAAGGGCCAGGCATGTAACCTAAAAACTATAACGAAGCTACGAAAATAAATATCAGGAGACATTTCTACCCCTGAAATTAAAAAAAAAATAAAAAAAATAACGCTTTTTAAAAAATTAAAATTGTTAAAAATGTTGCAAAAATTGCAGTTTTTTGAGACTATGAAGAAGCTGGAGTAGTCGGAGGGAGCGCGTAAAGTTGCCAAATGTTGAATTTTTTTCTTTTTAACTAAATACCCGAAGGGTAAAAATTAAAGATGGATAAAAATCCGGGGTTTCTTGGCCTACGGGGACATGGGGACTTCGTCCCCACTCTATCCGTTGGCACGACCACTAAAAGGATATAAAAGAAACAAATAACGTTTCATCCAAAGCGTAAAAATAAAATGGTATTTGGCAGCTTTTGGCTATCGTGAACTAATGCAGGATTCAAGGTCAATCACAGTAGCGCGCAATACAAGATTATACTAATATTTAAGGGGTTATTAATAAATATTAGAATAAAAAAATTTTTTAAAGTTTCATCGTCGATGAAATAACTTGCTGAAATCAAAAATGTTATTTATTTTCCTGTAGATGTTATAGTTTTCTAGTTACATGCCTGGCCTCTTCGGGATGCTGGCCATATATATATATATATATATATATATATATATATATATATATATATATATATATATATATATATATATTTTTATATTTTCTTCGGGATGCTGGCCATATATATATATATATATATATATATATATATATATATAAACAGAGATTTTCATATTTGTTCTGCATGAAGTTTTTTTATGAAGAAATCTCCTTTCTACGAAAGTTTTCGAATTTTAACCTATTTCCTACTAACATTTTTTATAAACTAGTTTCTTCTTTTCTCGATAACATATGCCAACCTAAATGTTCTACAAACGATGTGCGTTTACATTACACCTCTTACCAATGCTCTTCCCTTTCGTTTTAGAAATATCGTAAAGAAAAACTTTCCTCAATATAAATATCTTGTATCTTTTATCTATAACGACTCAATAGGAACATTTTTTAAAACCAAAGAAAGCATTTCTATGAGCTGAAACTTTGACATGGTTTATAAATAAATGTGGCCACTGTAACGTCAATTATGTAATCCAAACTAGCCTACAGCTGAAGATGCGAGCCTTCAAGCACATGGCAATTTCCTTTCTAGCTAATCTCCACATCTCTCAACCAGAGAATTCAGTGATCAGAGATCACTCGGATCTTACAAAACACCCTATATCTCTTCGCAACTTCTATAAATATTGAAAATTTATAAATCTTCATACGTAAAAACATTTAAACCCTTTTTTTTTGTCACTTCACATTACCTGAACTCTCTCTCTCTCTCTCTCTCTCTCTCTCTCTCTCTCTCTCTCTCTCTCTCTCTCTCTCTCTCTCTCTCTCTCTCTCTCTCTCTCTCTCTCTCTCTCTCTCTCTCTTCTTATATTTTTGTTTTCCTTGTTTATTTATTCTTAGTTTTTATCTTTTGATGTTTCACGAACGATATTAAACCTGTATCACATCACACAATCTTTTTACTTATTTGAAATTTTGTTTTATATTTTTACATTTAACTACATTCACTAATCTTATAATTGGATTAATATATAAAATGTTCGCTTTTTTTAGATTTATTTTATATTATGCATAAGTATATAGAGGATGCTTGATGTTCAATACGAAACGTTTACAAGTATGAATTTTAGTATTTTCTTTGGTGTTAATTTTTTCTTAAAGATATTGTTCCTTAGGAATGCTGCAATTTTAAATATATATATATATATATATATATATATATATATATATATATATATATATATAACATATATATATATATATATAATATATATATATATATATATATATATATATATATATATATGTATAATATATATATATATATATATATAATATATACCTAACTATCTTTAACTATATATATATATATATATATATAACATATATACAACCATTAGCCAGCCAACCAGCCAACAACATTACTTTACATAACCAAACAAAATCTGTAATAATAATAATAATTACAACCAATAATAATATATGTATGTATATGTATATATAGATATATAATATTATAACATAATATATATATATATAATAATAACCAATAATAATAATATATATATATATATAACATAATATATCCTTCATATATATAATAATATAGCATATATACATATAATATATATATATATATATATACATATATAACAATAATAATAATAATATATATGTATATAAGTTTACATTTTAACCTTCTATTTGTAACTTAATATATAGTTATATATATATATATATATATATATATATATATATATATATATATATATATATATATATTCAATCCATATATATGGTAATAGTCCGTTTGAGGGTAATGTATCAACATTGATATTGTAGAAAAGATAATCGATTTTATAATATTGCCTTCTAGGAGAGTTCGCATTTCGTTTGAATTATACAGAATGTGTTTGAATGCATGCAATCGATATTAAAATAAAAAATAAAAAACAAAAGTAATTTATGCACACATTTACACATAAATATAAAATATTATTTCACTAGATTCTTTTATATATATATATATATATATATATATATATACATTTATATAATTCAATATAATATAATAATAATAATAATAATAACCAATAATAATAATAATAACTTATAACAATAATAATAATATAATATATATATATTTACTATATAATATATATATATGTATATATATATATATATATATATATATATATATATATATATATATATAATAACAATAATAATAATAATATATATATATATATAATAATAATAATATATATGTATATATCTTTATATATATATATATATTTCTTTCAACAAATGAATTAAAATGAGCTAATAGTTAATCACTCACTTAATTTCAGTTTCAGGTATTTTTCTTTAATTTTTGTTTTAGGTTTAGGTTAGGTTAAGTTAAGTTAGGTTAGGTAAGGTTAGGTTAACTGGCGTAACTAAATGGATAACTATAACCTAACCTAACCTAAAACAAAATTAAAGAAAATATCTGAGAAACTGAAATTTAATTGAAGTGATGCTGCCTTGCTGTAGCAACCTTATAACCACCGCCTTATATACCATACTCTTATTATAACTATATCCTGCCATATATCATAACATGTATATATATATATATATATATATATATATATCTATATATATATATATATATATATATATATATATATATATATATATATATATATATATATATATATAACTGCTATATATATATAATAATATATATATATATACTCTTTCTATATATATATATATAGCCACTTTATCATATATAACTACAGTTCTCGAGAAAAATAACCCACGGCGCGTTACCACGATTTCTCCATATATGCTGCTATCATATATGTATATATATATATATTACTGCTAATAACCTTATATATACCCATACTTATATATATATATATATATACTATTTATACTATATATATATATATATATATATATATATATATAACTACTGCCTTATATATAATACTTCTTTCATGTTAAAATAATATTAACAAGGGTCAATGATTTCTTTTCAGACCATGGATAACAAGACTGCAGAAAGGCTTGTTATGAGGGGTAGAATTGTCAGTCTATACGAGTTAGGGATACCTAAGCATCAAATAGAAAGGGAACTAGGTATTGACATTAGCACTGTGCGGAGATGGGCTAGAAGACATGAAGAAGAAGGCGAGTACCGTGACCGTCCTCATACAGGTCGCACTCGAATAACCAGTCAGGAGGAAGATAGGGCAATCGTTGACTTTGCTCAACGTCATCCATTCACAAATTCTGCAATCGTCCGGAGAGAATTAATTCTAGATGCATCACATTCTACCATCCGAAGGCGAATCCATGAATCAGGAATACATCACCGTAGACCAGCTCTAAAACCACAACTAACAGACGATCACAAGTTAGCAAGGCTAGCCTTTGCTAACGCATACATTCAAAAGGATATTGAGTATTGGTCGACGGTAATATTCACTGACGAAAAAACATTTTGCTCAAGTGACCACGGCAGCATACACCTTTGGAGACCAAATAAAACTAGATATGACCCAGCTTATATATACGAAGAGAGAAGAAGCGGCCACGTCACCTGCAACAAGTGGGGGTGGATTAACTTTTATACAGCTGGTGAGCTAAGCCACATACATGGGAGATTTACTTCCGATGTATATCTTGAAATTCTTGAGGAGGTTTTTATGCCCTCTGTTAGAGCATATCTATTTCCTGACCCACAAAAGATTGTATATGTTCACGATAATAGTCCAATTCATAGAGCAAGACGGGTTCAGGAGTGGTTTGCCGAAAATGAACACATGATTGAAGTTCTCGCATGGCCAAGTAAAGCCTGCGATCTGAACCGGATCGAAAATGTGTGGGCATCAATCGTAAAAGACTGGGATCCCCAAGAAGAAAGAAATAGAAGAACTATGGAGAATGCAATTTCATCACTACCAAGACGATTACAAGCTGTCATTGACGCGGAAGGTGGATGGACGAATATATTAAGAAATATATATATATATATATATATATATATAATATAATATAGCATAATAATATATATATGTATATATAATAATATAACCATATAATAGCCAACGTAACAACTCTTTATTATGCTAATAACAACATTAGTAGCCAATAATAATATATATATAGCTGCTATGTAATGTATATATATCTAGCATATATATATATATATATATACCATATATATATATATATATATATATATATATATATATATATATATAGATACTGTATATATATATATATATATATATATATATATATATATATATATATATATATATATATATATTTATATTTATATTTATATTTATATTTATATTTATATTTATATTTATGTTTATGCTTATGTTTATGTTTATGTTTATGTTTATGTTTATGTTTATGTTTATGTTTATGTATTTATGTTTGTATATTTACGTTTGTATATTTACGTTTGTATATTTATGTTTGTATATTTATGTTTGTATGTTTATGTCTGTATGTTTATGTCTGTATGTTTATGTTTGTATATTTATATGTTTATTAATATATATATATACCGTATATATATATATATATATATATATATATATATATAAAAAATAGAAAGAGATGTGTAGGGATAGATGTATATCTATATATATATATATATATATATATATATAATAATATATATACATATATATATATATATATATATATATATATATAACAAATAATATATATATATATATATATATATATATACATAAATATATATATATATATATATATATATATATATATTTATATATATATATATATATATGCTATATATATATATATATATATATATATATATATATATATATATATATATATATATATATATATATATATATAAATAAATATATAAAATATATATATATATATATATATACTACAATAAATGTTAAAAGCCATTAATGAAATATTTACATATATTCCTACAATTTACTTCAAACGTAACAAGCATTATTTTGGTAATAGAATATAGGATCTGTTGCATCGAGAATCCACGATACTACAAATTTTGTAAAAGAACGATACCCATCGTTGCTGTGTGCATACTGAGCCGATTGCAAATGTTATTCAAAAAACGACATTTACTATTTGTTATTTGAGTCCAACAACATTTGTCCCATGATATATTAGCTTAGGTTAATACAACCGAACATAACGTAGCCATACGAAACCTAGGATCCTCTATACTTCGATTGTTAGGTGTAAATTAATTAGTTTGAGAGATAGAGAGAAGAGAGAGAGAGAAGAGAGAGAGAGAGAGAGAGAGAGAGAGAGAGAGAAGGGAGAAAAGAAAGAGAGAAAAAGAGAGAGAAGAGAGAGAAGAGAAGAGAAAAGAGAGAGAGAGAGAGAGAAGAGAGAGAGAGAGAGAGAGAGAGAGAGAGAGAGAGAGAGAGAGACACACACACACACACACACACACACACACACACACACACACACACACACACATATATATATATATATATATATATATATATATATATATATATATATATATATATATATATATATATATATATATATATATATATATATATATATATGCTCCTATATATATATATATATCAGTGATATGCAGCTGAAGCCACTAGATTTTGTCTAAGATAGAAGGAGTATGACACGAAGCGAGATATTTGAAAATGGAAGCTCAGTGGAGTATCTCAAGCTTTCAAATTGATTTCCTTTTACTAGTTTATCCCTATTTTGCCAAGAGGAACGAAATTATAAAAAATTATATTTATTTTTTTTTTATATATATCGCCTACTTCTGTAGATAATGAGGGAAATATATAACATCAAAGTGTCTATATAAAAAATAATTTAATGAATCTTTTCACTAGTCGTTCAGCAGAAATGTCAAATGAAATGAGAAGTCGTAACATAAGATATAGTTGAACAATGTTTTTAAAAAGAAACTATTATAAATTACAGGTTTATAATTGTCTCATTTCACTGTATCTTTAAACGTTCCTATTTCTTTCACTTTGTTTGATGCATGAATATTCGTTCTACCTATATATTACCTATAAAATATTGTTACTAGTTAAAGACTACATTCATTAGGAACAATTTGCAATGATTTCCCATGTTGATTAACAGAGGGAAAATGGTTTGAAGGATCAATAGTGCTTGCACTCGTCTCTGAATACAATATTGCTTGTTGAGATTTATGCGATGCAAAATATTTACTGCTCCTCCTTCAGAACACTATTATATATGTATTAAAATGTTAATTGCTAAAATATTCACTATATTTTACAACATAAAACGTAAATACTGCTTTTTTTAATTACATTTCTCGTAATAACTGACGACAACAGTTTTAACATGTGCTTCATTTTCATCTTCTGTTAAATTAAACCTTTTCATGCACACTTGAAAGTTGATACCGAAACCTCTAATCATTAAAAGATAATTATTTTTTTTATTTTTTTTTTAATTAATCTTTAATAAAATGAGTAATAACTACTTGATTTGATTTTCAATTTGAAATCCATTTCTCATTATGGCGGAGAGCGAAACCAGTTGCGATGCTATTATTATTGGCCAACAAAGATTTTGCGGCAAAACATTTGAAGGTCATTTTATAGGTAACTTGTTGCCCTGATTCCGAATATGACCTCCGTTTTCCTAGATTGGCTCTAGTTTTTGAGAAACAGGGTGGTCACAAAAATACATTAATAACAACAATTTATGTTAAGTTGTAACGTAATTCACAATAAAAAACACGAAAGATATATATCAAATTGTTAATGAGTAAGTACATAAAATGCTAATAGGTCAAAACATTCAATTCAGTACAATGAAATCACAATTAATGAATTACAAATCGCTGTCTATATGATTGTCTTCTGTGTGCAGAATGTGGACAATCACGTTGAAGGCTCCAACAATAGTCTGCCATCATGTGTGTATCCCATCTTCCTTGGTATCTTTCTTCCATCACCTTGATATCTTGATGGAACCTCTCCCCTTGTTCCTCACTATAACATCCTAGATTATCCGGAAACCGATCTAAGTGACTATGTAGAAAGTGAACTTTTATGTTCAAATTAGCATTCAAATTTTTGAAGTCTGAAAGCATTTTCTGTACGAGTTCTACATAGTTGGCAGATTTATGGTTGCCCAAAAAGTTCTGAACAACCAAGACAAAACTTTTCCAGGCAGATGCTTCAATATCAGTCATGGAATTTATGAAATTGTCATCCTTGATGATTTGGCAAATTTGAGGGCCGCTAAAGATTCCAGCTTTGAGTTTCTCCATACTCAACCCTGGAAAAAATTTGCAAATATATTTGAAACATTCACCATCTTTGTCTAGGGCCCTAACAAATTGCTTCATCAGTCCTAGTTTGATGTGGAGTGGTGGGTAGGAACCGACCGGGGCCCCGGCCCCGGCCCCGGCCCCGGCCAACCCCGGCCATTTTTAGCGACCCCGGCCCCGGCCCGGCCCCGGCCCCGGCCCCGGGCCAAAAATCAGGAAAAACCGAGGGTTAACTGTAAATTACACTAAATAATAGAGGGTTAAATCAAACAAGATAAAAAAATATATTTTAATTCCATTACTCCTTTGTTATAAATTGATGTAAAATATATAAACATACCTTAATATAATCAATTTTTTTTGGGGTATTTACTATGATTTCAAATTAAAATTGAGGCCAAATTATAATTTTTCCGAGTTTTTAACATAAAAATATTCGAAATTTGATATACCAAACGAATTCGGAAAAGGAAATAAATATAATTGTTAAAATATTAATGTATTTATTTATTTAAAGTAAATATCTTCAAGAAAATCAAATATTTTCAGAAATCTCTTTTCAAAATTATTTTTAATTGAATTAATATATATTCTATATATATATATATATATATATTTAAAAATATTTATATATATATAAATATATATATATATATATATATATATATATATATATATATATATATATATATATATATATATATATATATATATATATATATATATATGCCTCTAAATATATATATATACTTTAGAGAGGGGCCCTTGGATTCTTTTTTAGTATTATGCTTTACTGTCACTTCATTTTTTTTACTAAATGTACAGAAATTAAAAACATTGTTAAAGACACTTTTTTTTTTAATGAAATAAATTTTAAAGGAAAGCTAATTTTCGTCCCGACTTACGCGAGACCTCTTCAGGCTAAGGGACTGGATTTCTTTCTTTGATCTTCATAAGTTCAAGTGTGTTTCAGTTGGTCTGATATTTTTCTTCATGGTGTTGTTGAAATATTTTGATGTTTTCAGATATTCATTTTGTATAAATCTATCTTAACTTCCGGGATGCTTATTGGTTGTTACTATTATAAATGCAAAGGATTCCATGATTTTGCGATGGTTCATGTGATTGATATTTTGATCATCTTTATATTGTTGATGATAAAGTGGCCTGTGTTACGCCTATTACTTGTTAAAGCTGAATTTATACTGTCCTTGTGCGCAGGTCATCTGTATGTTGATTTTTTTCTTCTTTGCAAATCTATGGTTTCACCTATATGTTTTATTGCAAGTATTTTACAGGGGATGTGATATATACAGCTTTGGGGAGATTTTCTTTTCGTTTTGGGGGTTTGAGAATGTTTTTAAAGGGTGATGTTATTTGATGGAATGAAGGTAATAATATTTTTTTTTTTGAGTGGATGTACAGGAATCTAATGGTAATTGAGGAATTGGTAAAAGGAGGTGTTGCTATTTTCGGGGGAAAGGTGCTATAGTACCTCTTTTTTGCTTTGTTAAATGCTTTTTGTGATGAAAAACTCAGGATAGTAAAGTGATTTGAAAGTATTGTGGATGTATTTAGTTTCTTGTGCTAGAAGAGGGGGAGAGCATATACGAAAGGCACGGAGAAATAGAGATGACAGAACAGCTAATTTTGTGTTTGGGGAATGATTAGATAGCCAATGTATATAGTTTGGTGCGAATGTTGGTTTTCTATATATAGTAAATTGCAAGTAATTGTTATTCCATGTGATTAAGGTATCGAGGAAGGGGATAGAGTTGTTGGAAGGCATTTCTATCGTATACTGAACTGAAGGATGAATAGAGTTAATATAGTTTAGGACATCATTAGGGTTGGTGTTGTGAGGGAGGGAGACAAAAATGTCATCTACATATCTAATCCATAAACTATTATTTAATAAA
>JABUQX010018226.1:67500-82500 GCA_015478945.1 Trachelipus rathkii
ATATATATATATATATATATATATATATATATATATATATATATATATATATATAACCTTATATATAGTTATATATATAGTTATATATATATATATAGCAACCAGCAACATGCATATATATAGCAATAACCCAACATGTAACAGCACGCTATACTATCTTCCTTTGCTGCTGCGCTCAACAACAACAGCAACCAATAATATCAGCAACAGTATATATAACAACCTGCTGTATGGCATAGTAACAATATATACTATATTTATATATATGTATATGTATATATAAAAATAATATATAACAATAACAATAATAACTATAAAACATATATATGTATATATATATATATATATCCGCGGATGCGGATGCGGATGCGGATGCTATCAGTGGCGAAGCGTCCAGTCATCTATTGATGCGGCGATGACTGACCAGATGAGATAAAAAATAAATCCAATTCTTTTTCAAATTTCATTATTATTTTCATTTTCATTATATATATATATATATATATATATATATAACATATATATATATATATATATATATATATATATATATATATATATATATATATATATATATATATATATATATATATAACTGCTACTTGCTAACATATATATATATATAACGCCTTATGCGCTTGAAAAAGCGGATCAATTACAATGAATTAATATTAATATAACATGCCCAGGTAATCTGTAAATTTGTAGGATCAATTGCGAGCACATTATCAGTATTATTATATAATGTTCACCAATCAAATTGCGCCAAAAATGTATAGTGATCTAACATGGTTAGCTCATCTATAGATTTGTCGCTGAAGAACTATTTGAGCGAATTTGTTTCTCATATTAATGCATAAGTACTTTAAAATTTCGTTCAAACTTCGGACTTCTGAAATATAGTAAATTATTAAAGAAATTAGAAATTCAAAAATTATTATTAGAATCAGTGAAATATAATAATAAATTTCACTCTTTTTACAAAAATAAGTCAATTAAAGTTCCTTACTTTAGAAATAATATATATTTTATAAAGTACGAAATATGATAAAACAACCTTAAAATATTGGCAAAAATTCGTTTTCCTTGAAAGAAAACTGTATTTTAATGGGAAACTACTTTGAAAAATAACCTAAATATATTATTATTATTATTATTATTATTACGTATTATTATTATTATTATTATTGTGTGTGTTATTATTATTATTATTATTATTATTATTATTATTATTATTATTATTATTGAAATTTATGTAGTTTGATTTTTGCTGTTTTTATTTTTTTCCTTTTATTTCTATTTTAAAAAAAAAAAAAACTATTTCTCTCGCTCTCTCTCTCTCTCTCTCTCTCTCTATATATATATATATATATATATATATATATATATATATATATATATATATATATATATATATATATATATATATATATATATATATATATATACCCTATATATATATATATATATATATAATAACTTTTGATAAAGTTTCACATATAAGGCTGATGAAGAGATTACTTTCAATGTGGCTCAGGTGGAGTGGTACATTTTTTTTTAGTTGTCACCACCACTCACGGGCAGAGCCCTATTCGAGAGGGGTGTTGCACACCAAAGTTTCATCCGCTAGCACAAATTACGCAGATGAGCGCACAGACGCAGGCTTTAAAGTGAGTGAGATTAAATTCAGCAGGAACACAGAGATGGAAGAGAATTAGTATTGAGGCTAGTAGTATTAGTATTAGTATTAGTATTGAGCTAGTATTGAGAGAAGATATAGTTGAACGAGGGGCGGGGTCAGCACGTAAGCACATTCCCCCACAAAAACTTGGGGAGGAATGCCATCTGGGCCACCGCCTTCCTAACATTCATAGATCTCAGGAGCCCGTGTACCCATAAGTAATGACAGGTAGAGACATAGGACACCTGAGAGGAGAAGGGGGGAGAAGGAGGAGTGCCAGAATCGTCCAAGGTTGAGTTAGGGGGAAAATAGGAGGCCGAAGAGATTGACCTTTTCAGTTGGAGAGTTAGCAACAGAGCCATCAGATCGAATAAGGGGAGCAAAAGATGATTTACAGAAATTGTTAAGGAAGATGTTTTTTGGCAGAGGCCAGAAAGATTTGTCAGTAGGAGAACCAAGGAGGTTAGCGCACTTTCGTTTGATGAGAAAGCCCGCTTTGCTCGTCGAAAGAGTATCCTGCAACGATTTCTAGCTGCTGAATAAAAATTAGCAAGAGTGATAGGAGAACGAGAATTTTTCCACTCCCGATATTATCTCTAGCTTGAATGACCAGAGAACAAGCACGATCGAACCATGGATTATGAGGAGAGAAAGATTTAGTCGAAGAAGGAATGAACCTGCTCATCCCGTCAACGATTACAGCTCCCACCTTAGTGGCAGAAGCCGAAGCGTCATCAGAGTCAAAGCAGTCATTCCAATTATAGTTAGCGTAGAATCGACGCAAGGCCCCCCCAATCAGCCCGATCAAAGTGCCAGAAAAAAAACGCATAGGGCAGGATGAAGCTGTTGGAGAGAAAGTATTGAAATTAAGAGATATAAGGTTGTGGTCAGATTTACCAATAGGAGCGAAATGGTGTATTTATAGAGAGAATGACTAGTGGTGAAACATAGGTCAAGTGTGTTCAAGGATTGGTTGGATTAAAGAGTAGTTGGGAAATAGAAAACAGTGTGGCCACAAAACTAAATGGCAATAGGTCATCATGGGAAATAGTGAAGAGTGGTGTCCCACAGGGTTCAAAGCTGGGGTTACTATTGTTCCTCATATATATAAGTGATTTAGACCATGGACTTAAATGCAAGGTTTCTAAGTTTGCAGATGATACCAAAGTGGCCACCTCAGTTAGGAAAAGTGAAGGATGTATAAAGATTCAAAATGATCTTGATAAACTTCTTGGGTGGACAGATAAGTGGCAAATGAATTTTTATAGTAAAAATTGTAAGGTTCTTCACCTAGGTTTCTCAAATAAAAGTTTTAACTGCGATATGAATGGGGATTAGCTTGAACCTGTGGACCAAGAAAAAGATATAGGTGTAATTATAAGCAGTAATTTGAAAGTAGCTAATCAGTGTTTGGAAGCAAATAATAAAGCTAATAAGATGCTGGGCATAATAAGGACTAAATTGTTTACAAGAGCAAAAGTAATAAGTAAACTGTATAATAACTATGTTAGGCCAATAATAGAGTATTCTGCCCAGTTTGGGCCCTTATTTAAAGAAAGACTTAGATAAGCTATGCTAGAGAGAGAGTGCAAAGTAGAGCAACAAGGATGATTTGGGTTTGATGGTAAGAGCTATGAGAGGGAGAGGCTGAAGGAGTTAGGAATGTTTTTCAGTAGAAGCGATTTCTCAGACGGGACATGATACAATTCTACAAAAATTTTACATCTATTGATAATACGGAGACAAATAAATTCTTCATCATAGTAGAACACGGACGGGAGACCAGGGGCATAACAAGAAAATTAAGAGGAAAGCACCTTGATATAAGAAAGCATTCTTTCAGCAATAAGCTGTTAAATTTTGGAATGGTTTGCCACGGGAGGTTGTATATATATATATATATATATATATAGCCATAACTAATAATATATACCAATAATATATATATAACATATATATATATATATATAATATATATATATATCTTTCTTTAATAATATATATATATATATATATATATATATATAAATGTCGAAATAAGGAACCGGGAACTGTAGCGATGACTGCTGGAAAATGCCACGCCTCGCCACTGATATATATATATATACATACATATACTTAGCAACAATATATATATATATATATGTATAATAATAATAATATACTAATAATAATATATAATAACCAACCTTATATATGTAACATATATATATATATATATATATATGTATGCTCTTTCAGCAATATGTGTATAGCTCTTAGCTGCTCTTAGCACCAACATAACAACAACCAACAGTACCAGCACAATAACATGTAGTAGTATGTAACAGCCTTAATACCAGCCAGCCTTATATATGCATGAAACATATATATAAATGTAGTAAAGGTATGTATGTAATAATAATAGCCAGCATATGCTATGTATATAATATGTAGCTAATAGTAATAATGGCATATCTAGCATATAATATATATATATATATAACATAACATATATAATATATATAATAATAATAATATGTTTATAATAATATATATAATAATAATAACTATATAATATATCTAATAACTTAATATATATGTAATATAACAATAACAATATATATACTCTCACTCTTTACTGCTGCTGCCTGTATATATAACATAACTGTTGCTATCATAACATATATATATATTCTATTTAACATATATATATACATATATATATATATATATATATATATATATATATATATATATATATATATATATATATATATATATATATATAATAGAAGAAAAAAAAACCCAAATATACTGTTTATAAAATTTATTTATAGGACGTTTCGTGGACGTGACTGTCCACTTCATTCAGCTATTAAACGGCATATAAATAAATTTTATAAACAGTATATTTGTTTTTTTTTTTCTTCTATATACTTCTGACACGTTTAGTGTGTTTTTGCCAAATCTAACAACATGTATATATGTATATATATATATATAACACTATATATATATTATATATATATATATATATATATATATATATATATATATATATAACTTTATAACATAACTATAATATATATAATATATATATATTGCTCCAATATGTATAATATATATATATATATAACTGCTCTAATAAGCAATAATATTAATAATTATATATATATATAACATAACATAAATGTAGCATATCTAATATATATATATATATATATATATATATATATATATATATATATATATATATATTCCGTAACGGTGAAACTCAATTTTTAGAAGTAGAAAATGCAATAATGTAATAACCTTTCCGGTTCCACTCCTTCACAAACTTTCTGTTTCTTTGCGAAAAAAATGTCAACTCCAACTTTGCTTCTTCCACTTTTCCCCTCTTGTTTCTTCCGGTCTGATGGCACCATAGCTGTCTTAGCTTAAAGAAAAACTCTTCACTCTCAAACCTTTATTTCTAATTAAAGATTCCTTCTTCCTCATCTTCCTCATCTCCCTCAACTCAATATTGTAATTTCTTCCAATTATATATTTGCTCTCTCTGAACTTAACACTAAGGAGGCGTATGATCATGGTGGTATGATGGTATCACAAATATAGTTCCTAAAATTCGTGCTCCCACGTTAGTTTCTGCCTTGATAATTGCCATTTCGCTTCTGACTCTCGGGTTTATAACTTCAACTAATAGTTCCTGCTGGATGCGTGTTCTTATTCAAGCTGTGCTTTAAAAGGATGACCTCTCTCAACTCTGTTTCATTAACCTCAGTCCTTTCCAAAGTTTTTGGATCTATCATTAACAGAAAGATTTGGAAATCTCTCTAAAATCTTCTAATCTTACCTCATATCGCCAGTTTAACTCTCGTGAGGAACACTCTACTGCTCATTTTCTTTCCCTTCTCTCTTTAATTCTTGGTCCTCTCTATTCTTCAGCATTTCAGTGAATCTTTTTTTGCTGTGGTGTTAGACATGTCGAAAGCTTTTGATAGAGTCTAAAATAAAGTTTTGCTTTGTAAACTTTGTTCTTTAGGTATCGATCCTTCTCCCTGGTTTCCTTTCCGGTCGTTCGATAGTAGCTGTTGTAGATGATCAACGTTTACCCTTTAAATCTATCATTAAATGTGTCCCTGAAATCTGTCATATCCCCCAACTATTTTTCTATTTTTTCATTGATGACCTTCTCTGCGTCATTTCATCACCTACTCACTCTTACGCCGATGTTAAAACCATTCATTACTTCTTTCAGATTGAAGGCGTCTCCGCCCGCATTAAATAGCTGATGCTGTGATGGCGACATTGGAACAACTGACCTCCGATCTTTTTCGTATTTCTAACTGAGGCAAGGAAAAACAAGGTTGTATTCAATGTCTCAGAACCTCAGTTTCTTCATCTTTCTATTCGAAACAATCTTCCTCACAACTAGTAAAATTTTTGAAAATACAGAAATCAAACCTTCGTCTTTAGTTAATATGATTTGTTTCTTTTTCTTGTGATCTTTTCTAGAAAGGATCACATTCGTTCTACAACTAAATAAACCTCAAAGAGGTTCGGTGTTATGATATACCCATTAAATTTCTTCTCATTACTTCAGCTGCTTGTTTTTTTTTTTTACAGAGGTGTCGTTTGCCCATGCCCATCTGCAGTATTTCCACTCTCGCTGCTCTTCTTGAAAATCTAAGAAGGATTTTCACTTATCAATTCTCCTAATCTAACTGACTCGCTCCAATTTCCTTGTCTGTCTGTCTTTTCTTCTCTCTTTCAATTTATATCTGAATATCTTTTACCTTCCGGGTAGTTAGATATCAGTCGATGCATGTATAAAAGACTCATACGATACTATAAATCTATTAACGGAGTAGTTTCAATATCACTTCAGCTCTTTCTAACATTTTTCGATACATTTACTCATTATTATACAGATAACTTTGGCTCTCAATATTTTTCATTTTATTTTTCAAATCACAATGCCTTGAGAACTCAATCCTTTATATTTCGCCTCAATTCAATTTTCCATACATATATATATATACTATATATATATATATATATATATACCTGCATATATATATATACACCCCTTATCTACTCCTCATATATATATCTCTATATACTCTCCCCTGCCTACTATATATACCTATATAACATATATATATATATATATATATACAAAAGAAAAACTAGTCAAAATTTACTCAAATTGAACAGTTTATAGGTTCTCAGTTGTCGCTGAAGAGATAATTGAGTACATTTCGGTCAGCGAAAACTTTAAAATTGTCAAAATGAGAAGTATGAAACTGTTCCCCCATATATATATATATATATATATATATATATATATATATATATATATATATATATATATATATTTTTTTTTATATATATATATATATATATATATATATATATATATATATATATATATATATATATATACAGAAATTTTTTTATATCAAAATCCATATTTCTATCACTCATTGGCCTAATCATGAATTATTATTTCGCAAATTAATTTAGTTTGACCTGATATTATTCCTTAAAAATCTTGTGTAAATTGCTAATGATAATTTTTAAATTAAATTTTAATCTTTAACGAAACTTCTGAATTTAATATTAATAAATAACTGAAATTGGAAGGAACTATACTTCCTATCGCGTGGAAAATATTGCTAAGCGGTCGAATGATTTAATTTTCATCAAAGTACTTCATATAATATACTTTACATTGCATATGATATACTTCACATCGAAAAGCAATGCTATGAAATTGTTTGTCTCAAGGTCTGCAGTATTTAAAATAGTTACCCATAGGTCATTTTATTTTATTTTTATTTTTAATATTTTTCAATAATTTTTAATTAATTATGAGAAAAAGAATAAGTTAAAAATTTTATATTATATCTTATCAATATTTATTTTTCAACTTCGCTTTACATTAAAGTTATTTTTATTGATTTTGTGATTTAAGCCTAACAAATAATAATTTGTCTAACAAATAATAATTTGTTAGGGTGGCAATAGTGAGTAATACCAAGGCCGTTTATTATATATATATATATATATATATATATATATATATATATATATATATATATATATATATATATATATATATATATATATATATATATATATATATATATAAATAAATAACATAAAAATATATATATATATATATATATATATATATATATATATATATATATATAATTTTACGTTTCTTAAGGAAGTAAAATATATATAAAGTGAACAGTTTAAGGGTCCTCAGAACCGGTGTCAAAATTGAGCATACAAAACTATTCAAATAGAGTAATTTGTTTTCATCAGATTGACAATTAACTACTCACAGAAAAAGTACTCAATTGAGAATTATTTTTTCTCTTTTTGACATTTGAAAACTTGTCATTTTGACGACTTTGCATGCTCAATTTTGACACCGGTTTTGAGGACCCTAAATTTGTCTATTTGAGCAGTTTTTTTTTTTGTTTATATATATATATATATATATATATATATATATATATATATATATATATATATATATATATATATATATATATATATATATATATATATATATATATATATATATATATATATATATATATATATATATATATATATATATTAAAAAGTAAAAATCCTGAACTTAAATCTTATTAATTCCTTTATAATTTTAAAGGTTCCTTTTCTAGTGATTTTTCTTGGAAAAATCAAATCCTTTCACTAACAAGGTACTTACTATAAGAGTCTTCAGGGGTAACTTTATTATTTCTTCACTTATAGGTAAAGGATTATATATATATATATATATATATATATATATATATATATATATATATATATATATATATATATATATATATATATATATATATATATATATATATATATATATATATATATATATATATACAGTGTTTCTTTCAGGCATACCTCCGGGGGGGCTTTGCCCCCCCGGAGACAGTCGAGTGCCCCCCCGGAGAAAATCGAGCATGAATTAATTTTTGCCGTAAATTACAAAATAAAGCAAATAAACATAAGTATGTTTAAATGTATATTAAATAGCGATAAATAATAAAATCAGCCAGAATGCATGGAAACATGCTAGATATGGCCATAAAATAGCAAAGTTGTTAATTCTGACTTCTGAGAAAATGGGTATTGCTATAGAAATTTCTTTCGGAAAAGGTCCTATTAGTTAAGGAGTGTCTTAGTTAATATATATTTATTAGTGTTTTTTTTCTCATGATATATATATATATATATATATATATATATATATATATATATATATATATATATATATATATATATATATATATATATATATATATATATATATATATATATATATAAAATATATAGAAATAGCTGATATATATATATATATAAAGCAAAAATAAAAGCTGTTAAGTTTTAAAATTAATACATAGAATCATGCGTCTGGCAGCGTAGCTTTTATAAGTGTAATATTTACCACAAAGGCACAAGGCTGGCAAGGGTAGTTTTTCCCACTTAAATTTTTCCCGAGAAAAACCTTGGGAAAAACCGGGTAAAAAGTCACGGAAAAAAACAAGAAACAAAAAAACAAAAAACAAAAGGATGCCGTAAAAAAAATAATTATTAATTTTAATTATCAGTTATTTTAAAAAAAATATATAATGCATACATATTTATAATATATATATATATATATATATATATATATATATATATATATATATAACAATAAAATATATATATATATATATATATATATATATATATATATATATATATATATATATATATATATATATATATATATATATATATATATATATATATATATATTCTTCTTCTTCTTCATCTACCTTTTTTTATCCCAAGATTGGGAGTAAGGTGCGTTACTGCATCGGAAAGAAAAGCAGTAGGAGAATATGACAAAGTCAGAAAGCCCAACCTTTCCGCCCCCTCTGTTCCATTTATTAGTAGCACTCGTCGCAATCAGAAAATCCACCCTAGAGCATCACGGGACCGCAACGGATCCTCATTATGGTAAAAAATTCGTCAAGTGTAAAAAAAAAAAATTGCGATAATTTTTTTGTCTGTTCGGGCGAAGTGGATGAAATTTTCAGGGCATATGTAATCGGGTAAGATGCATCTTTTTTACTTAGATACTATATTTGTGTATACTCAAAAGAAATGTTTTTAAAAAATTTCGAAAATATTTTTTTTTGAAAATTTGTTCCAAGAACAAATCAAAAACTAATGCATATACAAAGAAATAATCAGAAGTAAGAAAATGTTGCATCTCCTCACATTTAAATAAACTCCTGAAAAATTTCATCAACACTCGCAATCATTATCACCAATTTTAGGCTTTCAAAATTAAAAAAAGTGGGTTTGGAAATTGAACAACGCTGAGCACAAAACTCAAAAAATCGAAAAAGTACTTTTGTACTATTTTAGATAATGGACCTATCTATGCATATTTCAAGTTTGAAGTCATTGCGGAAAAAATTCTGGAAGTTGATACGAAGAATGTCAAAAACATGAAAATTGAAAATTGAAAATCTGAAAGAATGACTACAGACAGAAAACACCGGAAATCAATGTTTTAGAGGGCAAAAAAAGCTACATTTTGGTGTTTATATAGTCAAAATCAACTGAAAATTCCGAATTTTATGTCCATTTTTAGGTGGGGCTGAAAATGGACCCGAAAATAGGCCCCAAATTGGTTCTTGCCCTTAAAACACGGTGTAAAGATCAGAGTGATAGGTCGAATTACAGCAGCAAGGACACTGCCGGTGAACTTCTGTTATGTATGGGCGAAGTTTTGAAGGATAAGTTGAAAAAACATTGAAAAACATGTTTAGAGTAGTGGAGGATAAAAATCCCGTAGAAACGTTCTTGTCAATTGTTAAAATACCCAATGGAAAAGCAGAAAGTATTGCAAATGCTATTCATAAGGAGCTGACTGATCTTGATTTAAATTATGACAACATTATTACTTTTGAATTTGATGGTGCTTCTAATATAGCTGGAAAAGTTGGAGGTGTAAAAAAAGGCTTTCAGAAGAGGCAAACAAAGAAGTTCTCTATATACACTGTAAAACACATAGGCCCTATATTGTCCCTGGCAGCAGCCTCCTGCAGGAATAAAAATCAGAAGGTCAAAAGTTTTTTTTTTTTATATTTTGAAAGACATTTACAAACTGTTTAGCAAGTCGCCAAAAAAAGAAAATATTTTGCATGATATTCAATCATTAATCAATGATCCAATCCTCAAGATTCCAGAATGCATTGAAGTGAGATGGTTATCTCATTATAAGATAGTGAATGCTGTCTTCAGGAGCTTAAAGTCAATTTAGATGGCTTGTGAAGCATATCCACAAAGAAGGGACGTACCTTGCATTACTTGCAGGGGGCATCTTGCTGGAAATAAGAAATGAAAGTTTCCTTGTCACCTGTTATGTAATGAATGAACTCCTTAGTGCACTCTCTCTTATCTTAGCAATGCTTTGCAAAAGAAGGACTTTAGTATGACCAAAGTCATCCCCCTAATTACTGGAACAAAATTGCACCTGCAAAATATTGCAAATCAGTGTGGAGACGTCAATAGTGACTTACAAAAAAACGTTCGGTGTGAAATAATGGAGGAGTTTGCATCTGAAGTGCGCCTGATTGCTGATGAAGATAAGAAAAATGCATTTAAAGGGATGAAAATATACTGCGATAGTGTAATCGAAGAAATTGAAGAAAGGTTCAACGACAAATCAATTGATATAATGATATTTGCTAGTCGCTTTCAGACGTTTCAGTCATTAACAAATTTACCGGATATTTAAGTTAGAAAATTTTGTGACAGATTTCCGATGTTTAATGCGGAAGGTGTATTAGCTGACCTGAAATCCTACATTTTTTATATCAATTCCATGCTCGAAAGCGAAATATTTAAAGCAGATGAAAGCCCATTGTCGAAAATATTGGAAGCGGACGTGGGATATTGCGAGTTACAAAAGCTCTGTGAAATCTTTCTTGTCATTCCTGTAACGATAGCCTCGGTTAAAATATAGTTCAGTACTATGAACCGAATACTAAGTAAGACAAGAAATAGAATGCTGCCAGAAACCTTAATGCATTGTATGATGATAAGCATCGAGGGGTCTGAGAATCCAACTGAGGATTTTCTAAAAAAAACAGTAGACTTGTATGCGACGAAGAAAACTCGTCGTATACGATTCCTTTAAACTTACTTCTTTAATACCCCTAACTTACTAAGTACTAACGTCGGGGATACGGCCTGCGAAGTGTTATATATATATATATATATATATATATATATATATATATATATATATATATATATATATATATATATATATATATATATATATATATATATATATATATATATATATATATATATAAAATTTGATATTACTCATATATATATATTTTAATTATAATATTCTCTCATAATAATGTTTTCGTACCCTTATGTTATTTTATTTATCTAACTTCCCAATAAATTTCACAAATAGATTGCTATATTTTTGCAAGTAAAGATTTGGTTATATTTCGGATATTTACTATTTCAGTAAGACAGTATCTAATAAGACTAAGATTAGCTGACAAGAGACAAGAATATTATTATCCTTTATTTTTATGTAAATTATGTTATACTTATGTGCCCCCCCGAATCTCTGTAAAGCCCCCCCATATATATATATATATATATATATATATATATGCAGTATATATATATATATATATATATATATATATATATATATAAAAATATATATTTTTCATATATATATATATATATATATATATATATATATATATAAAATTATATATATAAATATATATATATATATATATATATATATAATAAATATATATTATATGTAAAGATGCAATATATAAAATATATATTATATATATATATATATATATATATATATATATATATATATATATATATATATATATATATATTATATATATATATATATATATATATTTATATATATATATATATATATATATATATATAATAACTTAACTATATATATATATATATATATATATATATATAATATAACTTTATATAGATACATATATATATATATAATAATAATAATATATATATATATATCAGTGGCACCTCTAGTAACTTTTTTCTTGAAGTATTTTATTTTTTGTCATGAACTATATATAGCTATATATTATATAAGCATTATATATATATATATATATATATATATATATATATATATATATATATATATATATATATATATATATATATATATATATATATATATATATATATATATATATATATACTGATCCCCACCATTCACGGGCTGGGCCCTTTTCAAGGATTGGGCAGAAAATAAATATAGAAAACCCCACCCAAGCCCAAGCCCAAGCCTAACGCAAATCTCTCAGGTAAGCGCAGACGTGGGCTTTGAAGAGAGGAAGATTAAATACAGTTGGAAAAACAGAAGAAGACAAGGAGTTCCACATAACAAAAGTTGCTGGAAAGAAGGAGGTGCCACAACGAACAAGTCTGGGGTTTCAATACTCATGCAAAATTCATGCGAGAGCAAGGCACCCCTTGTGCTACTTGGGCGACGCAATGGAGGTGGAATGCGAGAGGCTAATTCCGACGAGCATCTGGAGTTTTGGTATACCTATAGAAAAGAGATAGTGCTCCAACGTCACGACGCAAAGATAGAGGGTCAAGGGAGAGTTATGAAAGTAGGGAACAGTTTATTAGTCTCTTATCTTTAGACTCAACCCTATCCAATAGAATGCTGGAGCCGGAGCTCCCCCCCCCCAAATGTGATAATAGTACTCCAAACAAGGGCGAATAAGGCCCTTATATAATTGGAGCAGCTGTTCAGAAGAAAAAAATTCCTGCAACTTCAACAGAACTCCCACCTTCTTTGAGTCCACCTTAGTTACCATTGTAATATCAGGTTCCAAGACAATTTGTTTTTTTTTTATATTCAGACCAAGAATGTTTATGTTGTTCACAGGTGAGACGTTAGAGCCGTCGAAGGGAATAGAAAAATTAGGAGGTGTTTTTGAGAAGGAGATGTAAAGAAGTTGAGTTTTTAAAGAGTTGAATTTTACAAGGTTGTGGTGACCCCACCGGAAAATCTCATCCAGATCGGCAAGAATAGAATCGGAAAACTGAATACCAGAGGCAACTCAAGGTGCAAAAGAGGGAGCAGATTTTAAGTGAGTTGAAGAATGGAGAGTTGGGTCATTGGCATAAGAGTGAAAAGAGTTAGAAGTACAGCTGAGGAGACCATTGATGAAAAGTAGGAATAAAGTTGGAGATAGTACAGAACCTTGACCACAGTTAACAGGAAAAGTACACAAAATCGACTTTATGAAAGTTCAAAAATTTTAGTTTAAAATAAATAAAATCTCTTATTTCTGATTTTTCCCTCTGATCATAAAATGCATTTTCTTAGTTTTATCCATTTAGGAATATATATATATATATATATATATATATAAATATATATTATTTTTTTAATTTTAATAATATATATATATATATAGACTATTATTATATATATATATATATATAATATTATTATATATATATATATATATATATATATATATATATATATATACAGAGGTGGGCACTGTTACTCAAAAAAGTAGTTCCGTTATCGTTACTCCATTACTCGGAAAAAGTAGTTCCGTTTTCGTTATTCCGTTTCTTTGATAGGAAAAGTAACGAAGTGAAAAGTAACGAAGCACCGTTACTCCGTTACTTTTAGCTTTTGATTATGACATTAATTACGGTATCTTAGGTAATTTATTGGTTTGTGTATATTAAATTTTCATCATTATCATTATTTCTTAAAAAAAATACCTCATTTGTAAGACCCTGCGCACTCAAGACTTTGTCCCTTTACATCCACCCCAACTATTTAATTGCACCAGCCACTCTGCATTTCACAACTTTCCTACTACACTCTGCATTCTTCCCGTTCCCCTTTTCATCTAACTAAAATACTAAAAATATTTAAACTCAGACACTTGTTCCAGCTGCTCACCATCTAACATAACTTCACAACATAGACTGCCCTCACTCACAACCACAACCTAACTCTTATCTACGTTTACCTTCAAACATCTCCTTTTACACACCCTGCCAAATCTTTCTACCAATTCTCTCTCAATCTCTCATCAGATTCGCCACACAAAACCAAATCATTCGCATATAATTGGTTGGGCACCCTCCACTCTCTTCCATTCTCTATCATTCTAATACCATCCCTTGCCACCCCAACCTCTAATTCTTTC
>JABUQX010018226.1:92500-97500 GCA_015478945.1 Trachelipus rathkii
CATTTGCGTTCAAGACTTCATGTAGGAACGACCGAGGCTTCACACTTTTATATATATTAGCTTTCTTATTTCGAACATAACACGTCGCAAATTTAAATGTTATATATTATATATATATATATAGTATATTATATATATAATATATATATATATATAGGATATATAAAGATATATAAAATATATAATATATACTATATATATAATATATATATATATAAATTTAAATATAGTATAATAGTAGAAAATATTATATAAATATAATATAGGATAGTAATATAAATATATGAATTATATATAGATATATAATTATATATATTAAATATAATATATAATATATATAGCTATATAAATGAAATTTTATTTGTTTTGAAATATATAAAAATGAAATAAAATTTGTTATCTTAGGAAATTGAATGTATCAAATTATTTTCTAATAACATTGCTAAAAAATCTTTTTATTATTTTAGTATGTATACATATTATAATAGATATATGAATAATAGATATAGTATATATATATATTAATCTATATATATAATATAATATATATATGTATAATATATAAAATATAAATATATATAAACTATAATAGATATATATCAAAATCATCACACCACCTATTTCTCTCCTCAAGTATCTGTTGTAAGGAAGGCCTTCTCCAGGAAAACAGAAAAGTAGTAGAATAATTGACGTGCATAAGTCGAAAAGAGAAAAATCAGGAGGGAATTTGCAAATACTGGTATTTTACCCGTATTTAATGACAAACTCGTCTGCAGATCAGAACAAAAAATTTAACCCTAAGAAACTTCGCCTATGAACCGCGAACGGCCTTCACGATTATGCATCTCGTCAATCTCATCTTCATCCTTGGCCCAGGTGTGCACAACGCATACCCCCTCACAAAACCCGGCCATTTCACTCATATTATGAACCTTTTCATGATTTCAACCTGGTATGACAACTATGCATTCCTCACTCCTGCCAGGCATTCTTTACTGACTCATCCATCTTTTTTCTCTTGGATATCCCATGACCGGTCGATTCCAAACCCACACTCGCTCTAAATATCCGCCTTTAAACTACGAACTATCAACCATCGCTTTCCACAAGACCAAACCATTATCAATTACTTTCATTTATTCTCTCATATTAATTCCTTGCTCATAACCACACAACTCCCAATGTCGGATTCATTCCTTCATTTATTATCAGTCTTCGTTCTACACCTAAACACACCCTTAAATGTAGTCCTTCTGACAACATGTTACTTTAGATTAGATCTATAACCTTCGTATATATCAGCCAAGTTTCACTACTATAATACATTAGAGCACAAGGAACATAACATACCTCATGCATTAAGACGTAGATAGCGCACTCAAAGACTTTCTGTCCCTTTACGTTCCTTCAGAGGAATTTTAATTGACCAGCCACCTTCCTACCATTCACAACTTTTTTCATTACACCCTCTTCTTATCTCTGTATCCTTTTTCAATCTCAACATCAAATACCCTAATATCTGAAAAACTCAGACACACATTGTTCCAATTGTCATCACCATTCCAAACTTAACGTTCACTTACGCGGGGACTGTTCTTCACTCACAACCTATATAACCTTACTCTTAATTACGTATTACTTTCACAAACCCTCATTTACAACACCCATCTAAATCCCTCCAGCAAATCTTCTCAGATTCTCCACACAAACCAAATCATCCGCACATAATAGCAAGGCATTCCTCTACTCTCTTCCATTCCCCATCATGCTAACACCTTCCCCTACCACCCCACCTTTAATTCTTTCAAGAACTACTATCACCGGATATACAAAATTGAATACCAAAGAGAGACATAACACATCACTGCCTCACTCCGCTTATTAATATCTAAACCAAATCACTTTCAACTCCATTGATATTTACACGCACTTTCATTATTGTCTGCATACTTTTGATTTCATCATTCAGAAGCCTGCACCAGTTATATCAACATAAACTGCAATTAGCAGCTTCCCATATTAAACCCTAATCATCTATGCCCTGTTTCAAGTCAGACAATAACTTAAAATAGACAATTGTATTCTTCTTCTCTCTCATTTTCTTAATCATTTGATTTTCAATGTAAGATTTTATCCACATATCTCTGACCTCCACTTTCTCAAAAACGTACCTAGGGCTTTGTTCTTCACCACATACAGTAGCCTACTTATACCAGTCACTCGAAGCACTTTTTACAAACCAAATTAACCAATATTATTATCTTTCACCTTTTACAACACTCCTCACAGAATAAATCATAATCTCCTTACAATTACTGTAACAGTTACCTCATCCCCTTACCCTATATATAAGTAAGGTATCACTAAATTAGATGCTATGAGACATATTAAAGATGCCATCTAAATCCGCAATCCTAAACGGTAAAGTATACGCGATATCAACCACACTCTCTCTCCTACAAAAATTAACAATGGAGACAATTACCACTCAATCAACCAATCTCGCCTACACGATTCTTATCATGTTCATCCAAAGTGGGAGTAAAGATTCATACAGAACAGACATCTATTCACATGTACCATATCTTCAACCACACCCAAATGGTCTTCAAATACCCTCTCTCTCTCTAAACCTCCTCCTTTTTTACTAATGCCTCTCTTACTATTTTTTTCTTTTCTCACTTACACAAACCCACACACATTCGTTACTATCACGTTCTCTATCACTAAATTACAGCCAACAGCCCAGTATTATCGATAACATCAAAATAATGATTCAAGAAAATCGTAAACAACCAGCTTTCCGTCAAAAATTTAAAATAAGACGACGCCCTTTACAATAAAAATTTTTTTTAAGACAATCCTAGGAAACGACCCTATATAGAAAATCCCTTTTAGGAGAACCCCTTTATAGTGACCTTGAGTTTCCTTCATAAGAAAAGGACCCCTTTATTTCCACCACTTTAATTTGTTTTTAAATTCCCATTTTTCCCTTTCCAACTTTATGTGTTGCTGTCGGATAGCGAAGAGCGCAGCAGCATTTCTAATGAAATTTCTATTATACGACTTTCTTTTTTCCCCTATTTATTGATCTTGTGTTTTACATACGTTCCTGAATAGCTGATGAGACAAGCGGTTTATCTATGCGGTCGACGGAGATAAACGTTTCTTTTTTTAAAGATCTTAAAGAAGATTTCAAACTTTGATGGTTCAAGATAAACATGTATTATAAATAGCATATTTAGCGAAATGTAAAGAATAAAATATTTTTCACAAACTTATTGCCATCACCTTATCTTACTGTCTGACTGTCAATATATATATATATATATATATATATATATATATATATATATATATATATATATATATATATATATATATATATATATATATATATATATATATATATATATATATATATATATATATATATATATATATATGGTCGATAAAGGATGTTTTCAGCGCAGTCAAGGGAAGAAAGATGATTGGAGGTTTCGTCGCATTCGGACATATAAAGATCTTCCGCGATAGTTATAGGGAGACAGAAATTGACCCGGTCCTTTCCTTTTTTGCTTGAATTACTCTTGATCCAGCGCTGGTGTCGTATGCGCCTAGAAGCAAGATTCTCTTGAGAGCTCTAGGAGAACAAGTTTTGAAACCTAATGGGAGAAGATACTAGTTCTACTGACACTAAGTGTGTTTAGCTCGGACTGACCTCCAAACCATTGCGTCGAGAAATAGCTTTCTGGAGTGTTCAAGGGTTAAAAGTTTTGGAGCAGAAGAAGACGATGGACCTACTAACAGTGCGAAAGCTTTTCATGGGAGTTGCTATAGATTATATATATATATATATATATATATATATATATATATATATATATATATATATATATATATATATATATATATATATCTTCATATATATATATGTATATGTATATGTAAATAAATATATATATATATAAATGTATATATATATATATATATATATAATATAATAATAATAATAATATATATAATATATATATAATATATAATAATAATAATAATAATATATAATATATAATAATAATATAGTAATAATAATAATAATAAATAATAATATGTATATGTATATATATATATATCTAACAATATATATGTATAATAATAATAATAATAATATGTATATGTAATAATAATAATATATATATTAATAATATATATATATATTAATAATATAATATATATAATAATATATAACTATATATCATAATATATAAATATATATGTTAAACTGGTTTTTCTTTTCTCACACATCCTCTTAATTTAACTATTTTTATGTTTTACTGTATATTTACACGCTGAAATCATTCCATGACCCTTTTAAATTTCAAATCTGGTCCAGTCAAGGAAGGCATTTTCGTCATTTAAATCTTGTCAAAGATAACTTCAACATATTTTCAAATAAATTTTAAAAATTATTTGAAACACCAACATGGAATAGAAATGCTAAACGAGAATATATATATATATATATATATATATATATATATATATATATATATATATATATATATATATATATATATATATATATATATATATATATATATATATATATATATATATATATATATATATATATATATATATAATTTTTTTAATATGTCCAAAATTAAAAAAAATTCAAATAAATTTATAATAAAGACCCTTACGTTAAAACATCTTTTTAAGAAAACCTTTTATATTAACACTGAAGGAAACGACCCAAGATCGAATATCCTTTAAAACCCTTTATAGTGACCTTGAGTTTCCTTCGCAAGAAAGGACCCTTTATATCCCCACTTTAATTTGTTTTAAATTCCCATTTTCCCTTTCCAACTTTATGTGTTGCTGTCGGATAGCGAAGAGTGCAGCAGCATTTGTAGTGAAATTTCTATTATACGCTATATATATATATATATATATATATATATATATATATATATATATATATATATATATATATATAT
>JABUQX010018227.1:0-5000 GCA_015478945.1 Trachelipus rathkii
ACATGGAGATGCTGCTACAGAAGAGAATCCTGTTATGAGTGGTGTGGATATACAGTGCTGATGATGAGCAAATTTGAGAGTGATTACGAGGAGAGAGAATATATATGCTTTAGTGTAGGGTGGGAAATCGCGATAACAGGTCTAATTGGAACAGGTTCTCGCCAGATCTAGTGAAAGCTATACTGTTTTTGCATCACAATTTGAGAATTTTTGAATTTGAATATTGAATGATATCTAATCTTTATCTTACAGGAGTATATTATTATTATGTCATGTTTGAATAATAGCGTTTTTTTTATTTTGTCTTTTCAGCTGATTAATTGAGGTTCTCTTTCATTATTTTTATTCTTGATATTGTAGCTAGTTAAAGATCTTCTTGTAAATTGTCAACAACATACATGTTTAAAACATAAAAAGCTAGTAGCTAAACTTTGTTTATACTTACTGGAAAATGGAAAATGGGATATTTTTTGAATAAACACAACATAAAAAAGTTAATTAATATTATATTTGCATTTATTATTCTTTAAAGATACTATTTATTTATAAAATAAATATACTTGGGCACAGCCAAAATATGAAATAAATGACTAAGTATTGATTGTACACAGGGAATGCAATCTGAGTTGCCTAGCAGAACACAAATGTTCTAATCTATTACTGTGTATTTTATGTTAATCACTAAACGTATGCGGTATCGGTATCGCACCTAAAAAAAATAGAGTCTGGTATCGGCCTAATAATTAGACAAGGTTATGATAAATTTTTGTGAAATATTACGCATGCTAATCGTAAAAGTTAACATTGATATGTTAGCAGATATGCTTGTTAAAGTGTGATAGGTAGTTTTTGTATGCTATGCTTAGTTACTTTACTACTTGTTAAGTGTGAACTTTGGTTAAATGTTAACAGTTTATTCGTGCTTAAGGTGTGTTAGGTTTGTGGAGTACATTATATATATTCTTAGTTCAGGTGATGCTATGTTAGCTTTATTAATGTGAAAACTTTGTTACGTTAGGATATATTCGTTGGTCTATAGATAATTAGACCAAGGTTTTTGATAAATTTTTGTTAAAATATTACCATTAAAGTTAAATTAACATTGATATGTTAGAGATAGGCTTGACACGAGTGAACATAAGTTAACTTTTTTGTATGCCTTGTTAGCTTACTTTACTGTTGTTCAAGTATGGAAACTTTGTTAATGTTAGCAGTTTATTCTTGCTTAAGGTGTTTTAGGTTTGTCGTTGTGCATTATATTCTTAGTTCAGATGATGCTATGTAAGCTTTAGCTAATGTGAAAACTTTTGTTCGTTAGCATATACTCGGTTGATCGCAGTTATGATATTAGACAGGTTTATGATTAAACTAATTTGTTTAAATATTCCATGCTAATAGTAAAATTAACATTGAAATGTTAGAGATATGCTTGACAAAGTCAGAATATTCTACGTTTTTGTATGCTATGTTAGTTACTTTACTGTTGTTAAGTGTGGAACTTTGTTAATGTTAACAGTTTATTCGTACTTAAGGTGGGTTAGGTTTGTCGTGTACATTATATTCTTAGTTCAGGTGATGCTATGTTAGCTTTATTAATGTGAAAACTTTTTTACTGTTAGCACTATACTGCGTTTGGTCACGTGTAACAAAGAACTTGCATTTTATGTTATGGTTTTATCCAAAATGGATACTCGAAATGTGACATGAAACAATAGATCAAAAGATCATAGGATGGGTAGGAGGCTACTGGGGAGTGTGTTTTAATTTACTTATTTACTGCTTTAGGGTATATAAAACATAACAATTTTGTAAAAAAAAATATGACTTGAATCAATAGATCAATGGATCAATAGATCACGGAGGGTGGGGAGGGTATGGTGGGTGGTTTGATTTACTGCTTTAGGGTATGTAAAACATAACGATTTTAGTAAACACAAAATGTTTTAAGCAAATGAAACAAAATAAATTAAAAGAAAAAAAATTAATAAAAATTTGAAAATAAATTAAAAAAAAATTAAATTGAAAACAAAAAATTAAATGTAAAATGAAACTTATAAAATAAAGTAGCAAACGAATGTTTACTGACTCAGCACCGCACCGGCTCTAACATCGATGCAGGCTATGACTCATGTGCTCCGACACATGAGACTTCTTCTTTCTCCTTCCTTCATTCTTCCTCCTTCTTTCTTCCTCCATCTTCTTCTGTTTTGCGTTCAGTGCATTTCCCCAAACATCCTTTACAAACTTACAACCCTAATATTCGAGATCTACGGGTTCGATAACATATATAAAGACACCAATACTGTATTATTATACAAATATTTACTAACTCTGTATCGCACCGGAGCCAGCACCGGTGCCGTTGTCAACTCCGACTCCTCTGACTCAGACTCTTTCCCCAACTCCTTCCTTCTCTGACTCCGACTCCTTTTTCCACTTCTCTTATGCATTTCGTTCATTTTTTCTGGGAACCCCCCTCTGTCTGGGGTCCCCAAACACCCATTACGAACTTATAACCCTCACATTCGAGATCTACGGGTTCGATAACATATATAAAGACACCAATACTGTATTATTATACAAATATTTAATAACTCGGCACCGCACCGAAGCCAGCACCGGTGCTGACTCCGAATCCGAGTCCGGAGTCGAATCCGACTCAGACTCTGGCTCCGAATCCTATCACCAAATTTCAGCCATCTACAAGCATTTCAATTTTAGGGAGCAGCGCCCCCCCCTACGGGGGGCGCACGGGTACGTAACCGGGTTGTGTTTATGCTCACGTGCGTAAAAATTCATTCCCTGCGGGAATCGATTTCAACTCAAAATCGATTCCCTTCAGGAATCGATTTTTCGACTCGGTCAAGGTTAATAAAAATAATACTAATAATATAATAATAATAATATAATAATAATAATAATAATAATAATAATAATAATAATAATAATAATAATAATAATAATAATAATAATAATAATAATAATAATAATAATAATAATAATAATTTGTGGTATCTTTGGGTGTTTTCCTTCCACCCCTCCCTTACGGGGTATTGAAAACGTCCCCCCCTGTGTTCCCCGTCGGCTCGAGCCCCCTACATTGCCGTGTAATACCTTTACAAATAATATATATAATATAGTATAATATATATTATATATACTATATATATATTATATATATATATATATATATTATATAATATATATACTATTATATAATATATATATATAGTATATATAATATATATTATAGTATATATATATATAAGTAATATATATATATATACTTATGTCCCAGCTCCCCCCCCAAAAAAAATTAGCCAATTTTATGTTTAATATTTTTTTTTTTTTTTTTTACATTTTCCTACTACAATTTTACAAGGATTCCAAAAATGTATTTCTTTTCCCTATAGCTATTGTAGTTTTCGAGATGATTTTTTTTAGCACAGTTTCCTCGTAAAATTTTGCCAGGATTTCAACAATGTATTCCTTTTCCCCTGTAGCTTATTATAGTTTTTGAGATATGGATTGTGGCTCTCTAGAGGCCTGGCCATATATATATCTATATATATATATATATATTATATATATATATATATAATATAATATATATATCTATACTATATATATATATATATATATAATATTATATATATAACAGTGGCGTAACTAAGGTCAGTTGCGCCCCCCGCCACTTATTTTGTGCGCCCCCTTTAGTCATGGATGGGGTGGATAGAGTTTTTGGAACTTGAATGACAAAAAAAGGTTTCTTGTTCATATCAAAGAAAAATCACATTATCATTACAAAAGAACCAGAGTGTATTACAATGAAAAAAAGGTTTGTTTATATATATATATATATATATATAATAATATAATCATTTTTAATAATATATATATATTATAGTATATATATATATATAATATATATAATTATATATATATATATATATATATATATATATATATATCATAATAAATATTTATATGTATATATATATATATATATATATATATAAAAGAGATGTGCATTTTTAAAACACTTTTACATTACTGTTATTGGTAAAGTAAAGCAAAAACTTACTAATAAACAATACAAATAGTCTTCTAAATGATCATTATTCCCCTTCGCTCTTTGCATCACAATGTTCGCGACATAATTTTCCAAGTCCGTGCGGCGAGCCCGATCAATACTCTATGCTAAGGTAGCAGGCATTTCACTTAACCTTACGGTCGTCATGGTACCTCTCAAATAACTTTTTTAGTTTTAATTTTGAAAAAAGATCTCTCAGCAGATGATGAAGTTACTTGGAGTGTCAGAATATTATGAAAGCTGTACAGCTCTGGAATACTAACAAGACAACATATTTTTCATCAAGAGATATTCTTGTCCTTGTATTATTTGGAAGGTGGTTCTAATTCTATTCCTTTTTTGGTTGTCTAAAATTTAGCTTCCAATTTTGGCCACTAAAGAGCTTGTCACGTGGCTTCTATTTTTGTAAAACTTGTCAGCAGACCTCATGAGCTCTTTATCTGTTTTGTTCTGTAACGGGCTTTAGGAGCTGTAAAGGCGATTAACTTATAATCTCCCTTCCCATACTCTGTACCTCCGATTTACTTGGCCTATTAGTATATCAAGTTTCTGTAAAAAAAACCTCACACTGAAATTGTGGCAAGGATCAATGAAGTCACCATCTTTAGAAAGCTCACAAGAGTTGTCAGCTTTGGCTTTTGCGTTTAGTTGGCGAATGAAGTCTCACTTTGCCAAGCTTCTTGCAATTTCTGGTCTCTTCACTAGCTTGTAAAACTCTCCCCCCCCAACTGGTTTAGTTTGGTGACACCTTTCTAAAAGAGTGGAAGCTTCATACGGGATATGCTGTTTTGGAGTGTTTTAGAAGTGATTTAATACTTTCCAAAATTTTGCTTTGAAACACAAGCATTAAAATGAAGTGAAAATAGACATTTGTCTTCTTAATGCTGTCGCCTCAACTACTTCAGAG
>JABUQX010018227.1:10000-16710 GCA_015478945.1 Trachelipus rathkii
AAGAGAACTTGAAAAGGAAAAGGAAAATGTTTGAATAGGAAAGTTAGAGATTAACTTACAGTACTACTAAGTTTTACTTTCCATTTTATTAAAAACGAAAGTCCGCTCTCTAACTTTTTGATTGAGTGATTGGATGCAAATTTATATCATCACTTTATTATAAAATCTTGTAAGCCCCATATAAAGTCTTTGTCTCGATCGAAGCAGTTGCTAGCGGAAATGTCTTTCCCTTGGCCCCATGGTGTTTCTAAGAAAAGGTTTTTAAAATCTCCTTTTTTAATAAAGGGAAACAGCGCCTGGCTTTTCCAAGTTGAAATCTCTAATGGGTACTCAACTTCTTATTTATAACCACAGACTGAAAAGTGGCTTTCCAAGTTGATTTCTATAAAGAACTCAACTTAAAGCTAAGTGGCTCTGAACAGAGAATGAAATTTCCTAGGCTATATAAAATTATATGATAGTTCTTGTTTTAAAAAATAAAAGTTTCTTTATGTCAAGGAAAGTGTACACTTTACAGGTTTCAGGTTTCATTTACATTTTTTTCAGGAAAGAAATAACGTGGCAACAATTATATGTCCTGAGAATATGTAAATCTTTCTTTTATCTGACAAATAATTGAGAGATGATTCATAGAGGGATTTGGCAGGTGTGTGTAAAAGGAGTGGATTTGAAAGTAAAAAACCGTAGATTAGAGCAGGTTATTGGTTATGAGTGAAGGACAAGTCCTCGGTGCGAGGTTTTATATGTTGGATGGTGAGTCAACTGGAATATGTCTGAGTTTAAATATTTAGGATATATGTTGGATGAAAAGGGAACGGATCATGCAGAGTGTAGTTAAGAAAGTTTGTGAATGGTAAGAAGGTAGCTCGTGCTATTTTAATCCTTGGTAGATGTAAAAGGACTGAATTGTTGAGTGGCGCTAGGGCTTTGCATGAAGGTATGTTGTCACCTGTGTTAATGTTGTGTTAATGTACATGTAAAGTGAAATATGGTCTGGAATAAAGAGGTTTAGATCTTAGTACAAATGTGTTCGGCCATGGGACAATCGTAGGGGTGTGTTTAGCGTGTGGGACGAAATTGATAAAGATGAGGAAGAACGTTTAGGGGTTGTGTGTGCTGAAGAAGGAGAAAATAAAATAAATGCAGAGAAGTAAACGAGAGGTCACATTGAAATCGGGTTTTGGGTCATGTGGGAAGGTATGGAATGAATATCGGTTGGTTAAACGGGTGTATAGTGGTGAGTGTGTTGCGAATCGACCGGCTGGAGACGAAGAGAAAAAGTGGATTGAGTCAGTAAAGAATGAGCGAATGTGAGTTTGGCATGAGGCGAGAGTAAAGGTGCAATAATGGAGTGAACTTTTCGGGTTTTGTACAGCGAGGGTATGGTTGCGGTTTTGTTCAGTGGGATGAACCCCACATTGACGAGATGCTACCAAGTGAGGTACATCGCAAGTTGAAAACTTATTCGAATATAGCGCCTTCACAAGAAAAATTAAATCAAAAAGATTTAGAAAGGAACAATATTTTTTTTTTAATATAATCGTTTATTTTTTTAAATCTTGAGTTGAACAGGCCTAGCAACGAAAGTTTTCCCCCTATTTAGGTCAGATGTTAATCATTAAAAACATTTTCAGAAAATATTTTCGTTCAGTATATCCGATGGAATTACGTTTAAGGGAAGTTCATTTATAATTGCAAGCGTGAGAAAATCGAAACTTTATATATACTTCTTATACGACGCGTTATATATATATATATATATATAGTAAGTATATATATATATATATATAATATTAATTATTATAATATATATATATTATTGAATATATATATATATATATATATATATATATTATATTATATATATATATATATATATAATAATATATGATTTAAGTGAAATTTTTCTGACAATAATTAAAAAACAAAATATCGTTGATATTGGAAAAAAAGTGGTCGTTGCACAAACATGCAACGAAGGCGGAGCCGCCACTGATTATCATATATATATATAATATATATATATAATTATATAGATATATTATATATTATTATTATATATATATATATTATAATATCTATATATAATATATGACAAAGTCTTTTATGACCTTTTTTAATAAAAAACGGTACCTAACCGAAAAAAATAGTACAGGGTATTCTCTCTCTAATGGACCATAAATAGATATTATAGTTTTTGCGATTTGTTTAATTTGGTTCAGGTTCATATATATGATATATATATTTATATAATTATATATATCTAATATATATAATTATTATATATATTATATATATATATAATATATATATATATACCCCAGGCCCGTTGCAGAATTTTTTTTTCCGGAGGGCCATTCGACTTTTTTTTCGGCGCAAGTGTTCATTTCAATCGAAGTTTGAAATTATAAAATATATATATATATATATATATCTATATATATATAATTATATATATATATAATATTATAATATATATATATATATATATATATAATATATATATATATATATATATATATTAATTATATATTTATAACATAAGAATATATTTCTTCAATTATGAAAATAAAATTAATTATTATTATATATCTTATATATATTATATAGTTATATATATATATATATATATTATTATACTATATATATATATCATATATATATGCTAGGGCAGGGGGGCACTTGCCCCCCCCTAAAAATCTTGGCGAAATAAAAAACTGAATGTGTAGATTGGTTTTGCCAGAACGGGACGTTTTTAAAAGGGTTTATTAGGAAGAACTTTAAGAAAATGATAAAATCAATGCATAGGTGCTCCAAAGGGGAGTAATAATTTTTATGATTATAATACATACATTTTTTTTTTTTTTTTAAGTTTTATAAAATAGTCATTGAGAGCCACATTTTTCTTGAAATCAACTTAAGCTGTGTGCTTTTTTATTTTTTTTCTTTTTTTCAGCTAGCTTCATCAGACCAGTATTCTCTGCTGGAGACTCTCAGTAGTGTCCGACAGCATTTGGCGGCTGATAAAGGTGCTATATATAATATATATTTATTAATTATATATATATATATATATATTATATATATAATATATATATATATATTATATATTATATGAATATATATAGTATATATATATATATATATATATATATTATCTAGTATTTTATATATTTTAGGGATGGCCGGCTAGTGAGTTAGCCGATAGCCGGATGCCGGATATCCCGGCTGAAAGTTACACCCGGCATATTTCGGCCCGGATATCGGAATAAGGTGAATTAGGCGCCGGATACCGGGATATCGCAGTCTGTTATAATAGCGTCGCGGCGGGGTGATTCCTGGTTGCCCCTGGGCCAGTCTGGCAGTTACAACTTACTTTTGATCTTAAAGATATTATTACTTTATCTTCATAAGTACGCATTTCAGTTTTGTAAAAATACCAGATCCTACACATAATACCATTACAAAGAGGTCGCTTAAATGGACTGAAATGGCAGGCACGATCTTTAAAATAAGCTCGTGCAGAGCACGATTCTTCAAAGAAGTATTCTCTTGTTAGCAAATTGCTGTCGCTATTCACCCGTTTCTTCGCAATTGTAGTCCTTTCAGAATACACGAGTATCTCCACTTGTTTAATATAGTTCAACACATTCTACACTGTCTGTTAACATCATCCATCCAGAATAGATTGTGAGGTAAGTTTTCTATGTCCGTGTTTAATATCATATTCACATAATCCTACTTCGTATGCCTCTCTTTTCAAGTTGTATAGGATTCATTAACACAGTTGTAAATCCGAGAGTTTATTATCAGGATGTAAATCCAACAAGAAGGCTGAAGACGGGAGAGTTAAATAAAAGTGGTCTACACTCTCCATGATTGTAATGACAACTGATTAATGATTCTTAACTTCACTTGCATTTATATAAGTATTAAACTTAGCCAGGATACCCCCTCCATTTCACCAGATACTGTTTATTTCCCTTTGCCTCTCGTAGCTAATATTTTTTCAATTTATATATGCAAGTAACTTATACTAGTTAAAGAAAAGCTCCTTTTTATTTTTTTTCGACCAGATCCTAAAATCCTTCCAGAATAATATAACTTTAACTATCACGTCGGAATGCTCGGATATTGTGAACTTAAAAACCTCCGTAGTCCATCCAGCTTCATATTCCTTTTCTGAATCTTGCTTCTGATCGAGATACTCTTACATAGTCATTCACCTTTATACCTGAATTTTCTTTTATTTTGTTTTCTTTTTCATACAGATGTGTTCTACAGCCTCTAGTTTTTGACATTGCTAAAGGAGGTTGTCTTTATGAGTTCTATGGTAAGATCTGCTTTAAGAATATAGTCTAGATCGTTCATGATATATCAAAATATTTAAAAGTATTCATTTTAGTAAAATACCTATGCATGCGTTCTTTAATAGTACGCTGTACTCTTTCAACAATAGCTGCTTTGTTTACTGAAAATGTATTGTAATAGCTTATACCATACTCCCAAAGCAGTTCCTGAAACTCTCGCCCCTTGAATTCCATTCCTGAATCTTTCCAAAATGATTTAGGTGTTCTCCGCTCGTCCTCTATAATTTCAAGTACAGCATCGGCAACTGTAGCTGATCTTTTATCTTTTATAGGCTTCAACCATAAGTATTAGAGTATACCGTCAAATGTAAAAATATATACCGAAAAGCGCTTCATATAAGGAGCTGTATTTAATCATTCCGATAAATCTAATTGCCAAACACTGTCGAGCTGCGGAGATATGGTTTTCCGTGTAGGAAATTTTTTTCTTACAGGTTTATGTAGAGTAAATGCCTCTTCGCCCTCTAAATATGCTTTTCAACTCTTTTCTCTATATTCAGGATACTTAAAGAGCAAACCTAGTGAACACCCCCAGACTATTTGGTTCCCTCAGCATGAAGTAATACATCAACTACCTCCCTTTGACTCCCATGTTGGATACTGAGCCATTAGAACGCTTATAATATATATATATATTATATATATAGTATATATATATAATATTATATATATGATATATATATATATATAGTATATAATGATTATATATATATATATATAATATAATATTATATATATATATAAGTATATATAAATAATTATATATTATATAAAGTTAAAAGGGATAAAGAAAAAACTTTAAATAAAATTTTTATTTATATACAAACATTACACAATAAATATAATGATAATACAATACATTACGATTTAAGTCCACCTATGTTTTATTATAAGGTGTTTTTTTTACTCTTCCTCTGGTAACTACGTTTAAATCTTTATCTGATGCGTTACAAGAAATGCCCTGAGGGCCTTTGAGTCAGGTCCTTGGCGGTAATAGGTATTATCCAAGTCTGATAAACGTGGTGGTATTCTAAGATTAAAGTTCTGGGAAAATTAATGTCTGAAGTTCTTGTTTGATCTCATTCCAGCCTTTTACAGGGCCTTTTCTTCCAGTTACGTGAGAGATCAGCTATCAAATCAACAATATAATATTTGATCCTTTAACTATTTCATCATCAATTACGATCTGCCCCTGCTTCATTCAAAGTTAATTGGTCTTTTAAAATATTATATAAAGCTATTCCTGATTTACGCACTCTATTAGGTAAGCTTTCCTCTAGGATATTTTTAAAAATTTATCTTCATTTTTAACTTCAAGTTTTACTTCATTGGGTATATCTACATCCATCGGTTAGCGGGATACGTAGGGATGGATGTAGGTGCACGAGTTCCGTCTAAGATCTATTCAATTTTGTATGGCATCCTGGTATAAGATGCGTTTCTCATGGATGTTAATGTTTGAATTTAATATCCTGTACACTTTTTTCTCATATTTGGTTATCTGTTCAACTTTAGAATCATATAAGCTAGGAGGTAAAGGCTGCTGGAAAGATAATGAGTCGTTCACAATATAAGGATTCTGTTGCTGATGATGTGAAAGAGGTTGTAATGTCAATGCATTGGGCTGTAATATTTGCGTGTATGGGAGTTGTGAATGATGAAACTGTGATTGTGGATTTTGCGCTGTGTGCGGTAATAACTGACCAATGAGGTTGTGATGATGAATCCTGTAGGAAACTGAATCTGTAGCAGTGCTGATTATTATATCTTCATTTTCTCTCATACTCATTATATGGTCGTAACAGCAACCTCTTCATTATGGGGACAACCACTTAGTGTTATCAGGGGAGCTATAACGGAGAAGAGTAATGGCAGGAAATACTCCTCCTCTCGTCTGTAGTAACTTCTTTTATTTTTCAAAATTTTTAATGTTGGAGGGAGAGTGTTTTTTTAATGATGTTTCCTATACACGACGTAGCTTTACTTCTGACGGCCTGTTTAAAGGAACATTTTCTTTTATACAAGATTTAAACAGACTTCACATACACACTGGGTGAATTTCTCATCCTCACTGTAATTAGTTTACGTTTTTCAGATGTTTTCAACTTTTTAAATTTTTTTTATAAGAGGTAAATACTTTGCAACTAGAGCACTCATTATTCAGGTTATGTATGACAGTTTCTATTCTCATAGGGCAGAATGTTGGTACGGAGCAGCACTATGTGCGTGTTTTTTTCGGGAAGTTCACACATCAAATAACCGTGGGGATCGAAGTTAACCCTCTTTATATACTTTTAAGAACAACTCTTTCCTTTAAAGGGGAAACATTTGAGTTGCAAT